>CACSLJ010000118.1:0-72792 GCA_902706625.1 Albugo laibachii
AGCATACCATTACCTTACCTAATGTCTGTGCAAGGATAATAGCGAATGAAATTTAACAAATGGTAATATTACCCAATCGTCTAATAAGGTATCGCAGAACCGGTTCTTTATTGCCGGGTTTGCGTCATTTTTCTAATGTCCAATCAGAAATAATACGGGATAGGATCCTTAATAAATGGTCAAATCCAGTCGCTTTTAACTAAACGAAATACGTTTGGCCAATGCAAAGACGGACAGACTTGGATGCCAACTCGCGCCGCTCTTCAGGGAAAATAGGGGCATCCCAGAGAGCTATATCTTCCATCTTCAGTAGTACAACCAGCACAGATATCTGAGAAGGGATTTCGAAGTACAGCGAGACGATTTTTCTGTATGATACTCGGAATTGCTGGAATGAGGACCCTAGACTGTGTTCTCCAGCCGCACTGCAATTTTCTTCAAAATATAGAACATAGTGCACCACGTCTATGTCTGTAGAAATTGCGGCATTCAATTGCCTCCTTTGCAAGCTAAAAGCGCTCCTGGTAGAAGCAAAAGTAAATTGAAGCACGCTATTACAAGGACAGAAAAAACTGCGAAAATCAGCTGCGTGTGCGCGTCTTCACGCAACAAGATGAATTCGTTCAGTCGCGCACTTCACACGCGAAAAATGGAATGTATTGGGAGGGTGTCGCAATAACGTAAAAGGGGTGTCGCACTGGCGAAATAATGGTGTCGCGATAAAGATGTCGGTCGTGTGCATCATCACATTATTCAATTATTCATCAACAGCAAACAGAATGAGAATACAGCTTTTGAAAGCATACATTCTTGCCATCATTGGAGTATTTCCTGTCCATTACAGTTCTGTAGACGCTGAACATCTCAAGTTGGTCCCGAGACCGTCTGCAAAATTCGCCGAAAGCATCAAGAGAAGAC
The DNA here is from genome assembly GCA_902706625.1 of Albugo laibachii. Taxonomy (NCBI): domain Eukaryota; phylum Oomycota; class Peronosporomycetes; order Albuginales; family Albuginaceae; genus Albugo; species Albugo laibachii. The sequence goes on from CACSLJ010000118.1 coordinate 919, forward strand.
TGCACGTGACTATATCGGAGTCCAAGCAGAATATCAAGAAATATGAAGTTGATTTTTCGGTCGATTCATCGGAAGTAGATAGCCTATTGTTTATGAAGCATTACGCGACGTTTCCTTCTTGCCGAGATAAAAAAAAAGAGCCGCGTATCCCAATTGTATAAACGTGCTGTACCAAAAGTACGCCGTACTATCAAGATATTGTCAGCTTCCATCAAAGGCCTTCCAAATGTCCAAGGCATACGCACAACCCTTTGGGTGCTAAATGGGAAAGTAATAAAGAAATGGCGAGCTAAGAAGGAGTTACAAGATTTATGTCTTGATCCCAAAACTTTCCTGCAGATTCGAAATCGCATTTATCTACTTGATTGGCTAGAGAATCATGATGATCCAATGCTTATCTTGGACACAAAAGTGCCCTGTCTCGATGGAGTACCATTTGTATCTGAAAAGGATCTGATGAAAACTTATGTCACTGTAGAGGATACTTCGACCAAGCCGCCTGAATTGGAGGAATTTTCTCAAAATTTTGAAGTACGGTTTGATTACGAGCCAATTGAAATCCCAATGAAAACGTACGAAGTAGTGAAGAAGAGGTTTCTGGACAACGGATTTCAAGAGAAAAATGGTATGCTGAAGTCAGAGTGCGTGAAGAAGGGCGCCCGTCTGAGTCTCACAACTCAGATCAAGCATCTCCCAAAAATCTTAGTGGACTTCAAAAGCACGGACTTGGTATTCATCATATATGCACGAGAATATGTAATTGAAGAAAATGGGATTTGCGTTGTCAACCTCCTTCCGAATTCACATGGCAAATGGGTGCTTGGTTTATCAGTTTTAAAGGCGTATGGCATCGTCATCGATACAAGTGGCCACGAATTACGGTACATATTCACTCGCAAGCTAGCGATCATGGAACTGTACGGCGGCTATCATGCCCAGGACAACTTCCCAGAGTCTAAAAGACGCATTGAGAGGTAGTTTTAGATGGAATGATCAAGATTAGTCCATTACTTTAACCAAATAAAGGCTTGAAGGTTTCATTGCATGTGCTCCAACTTTTTCCTTCGCCTCGCTGACTTGAGTTTTTGGTTACAAGAAAGTGGTCAAATGATATGTTCTCACAGTATAGACGTTGATATGCAGCATTTCGTTTGACAGATCTCAAGACATTATGGCACCACAGTCTCTGTCCAAGTAAAGCCGAATTGTTCACGTTTTGCAGAACGCTGGGTCGGTCTCCATAATCCATGTCTTTCCCCACATTCACGTCAAAAAGAGGCAAGTGCAAGTGGGCCAGTCTGACAATACGCAGATGGTCTCAGCTGGCCAGTCATCATACCTCTGCAATGGATACCAACAACGTAATTCTCAAAAGGTTCGAATCCAATTTGAGAATTCAGAAATGAGCCACCCTAATTAAACCAATATGTGGGACCTCCGTCATAGGACCGGGCTTGTCCAAGTTTCTCCCGTCAACTAGTATTACCGCTTGATGTTCAGCGCTAATAACCGGCTTTTAGTGACAGCTATATGCCGTCCTTTTGCCAAAGGTTGGAACCGTCATACACACATTTCAAGATCTTTTTGATATGCCATAATTTCTAGCTTTTTGTAATGATTTTCTTTCGGACCTTCAAGAATCCGTGGCATGCGCATTCTACTAACATCATCACAGTAAACACCTCACAGCATTTGATGTCGATACTCCCGCGAAGGATGTTGTAATTGAATGCCTTTATAGATTCCTGCCATTAATACTGAGATCTTCGAGTTTGACAGCTTGATTTATTGGAATTGATAACCAAGCACATTCATTGATGTCGCTTGTTTTTGATTCCAACCAGGAAATATTAGAAATTATCCATCAGTTTAATGGCTCAATCGCGTCACATTTCCAACCACACCCAACATTGAATAAAGTCCTCTTTATAGCCCGGCAAGATCTGACGTGAACGCTGAATCAGTGACATCCATGGCCCCAGACGTTCTCATTTAAGCTGTCCTCCTACCCGACACTTGGAAGCAATAGGCACAAGCAGAAAACCAAGTTGTACTTTCGACTATCATCACATATTGCATGAGTTCGCACTAATAAGCGGAAGACATTTTCGTGCGACAAGCTTCTATCGTTCATTCCATGTCCCACCACGATCGGTAGTCTCTCTTTCCATACTACAAGCTCTACTGAGCTGAAGCGAGAATTCTTTTGTCGATCAATCAGCGTAGTTTGGTCCCTTCCGGTAGATTGATCTCTTTGACGTGACTTGAAATGCCGCTAAATATTGGACACCTCGAGCGAGTCACTTGGATGTGTTTTTTTGGGTTACTTTGGTGTCAGAGCGGATCTAAAGCCTTTTTACGTCGATCGATGCAATTGCGAGCTCCATTTTGGAGATACTTGTGAATTTTTCTGTTTCTGATTTCCTTGTCGCTTAATCATTAGGGTCTACCGCTTGAGTGATGCAGCAGCCAAATTGGCCCGCGCACGCTACAGAGCGGTATGTAAGCAATTGATATGTCATTGGATTGTTATTCGAACGCACCGTTTTGGAAGTAACGGGAAGAACGACTGTTTTTTTACATATGTGTGACCCTTTGGCTGTGCTTTGGAAGCTTTCGGGAGTTTGCTACGCGAATGAATTGATTTTTTCGGGTGCTTTATCAAAGTGCTTGTTAATGTAGAGTTTTTGCTATTTCATACGGATATCAGAACGCGCTGGAGGACATGTACCAAGCGGAAGAGTTAGCATTTTGGCTGCGTCCATAATCGCGTAGATTATAAGAAGCGTTTATTGTCGAAGTTTGCAACATATGTATATACCGAGGATATCAGAATATAGGGTCACGAGATGGATACTTTCACACATCTGATGTACTCTACCAACGATCGCATTGAAATTGCGGCTGAGTATGCCAGACGAACTAGTACCTTGAATTGTATTCCTATATTCTCAGAGTGTGTTTAAAGCACGAAATCCTCTAGTGAAGGTTGTCGAATTGTATCGGCTTGCAATACAAAGAGTAGGGAGGTATTCTATAGTAAGGACTCACACCTCTTTGAAGAAACCATAGCCTGTCTTGTTGGAGAGAGTCACGCACCATTGCGCAATCATGTTCTTGAGTGTAATCATACAAAGTCGATGGGATGAGAATGTTTTGTGTCTGTCAACTCACACCACATCGTTGTTTAGAATTAGAACTAGAGCTGAACGTCTTAGTAAGAAATCAATCTAAATGGCAAAAAAAAAGCTTTTACTACAAATGTACACATGAACAAGCCGTTATTTCCAAAGACAAATTGCTATGCATACTTCTCGCCCTTCATTGGCTTCTGTTGGCGAGAGTAAAAACAGAAGAGAGGTGGGGACAAGTGAGGCCAACGTCCGGGCGGTTCGATTAGGTCCGACGACCACGACTTCTCGGAGGCTGGTAGCGTAATCTTCGAGTCAATTTTCGTGTTCACGTAATTGTCGTATCGTTATTTTAGCCAACAATAAGGTGCATTGTACAACACTTCACAGCACCAATTGTTTGTCGCGTCGTCGTAAAGCCGATAATTTCTGATTGCCGACTGAAGAGGTGGATGCCGTCGACAAGTTATTATGAGCAAAGCAAATGGAAGGAGAAGGACGCAAGAGCGTGAAGGGAAAGCACAGAAAGCCAAAGCAATTCAAGAACGATGGACATTCGTTCGAGCTGAAGCTTGCTGTGGTAAAGTCATTAGACACGGCGACAATGAACGAGACGATAGAGTTATTCTTCCTAGCACTACCAGGCGCAAAACGTCAAACGAAGCGCCGGAACATTGGGCGCTGGCGTCATCAACGAGCTAAGATTGAGTGCATGGCAGCGAAGCAGCGGACAAAAAACAACAAGCGGGAGCGGCAAGAAGGCACAGTGACGTCTCTCAGTGTGGAAAGTGAGCGGAAAGAAGGCACAGTAACTTCACTCAGTGTGAAAAGCGAGCGTGAGATTGCCGCTTGTATAAACGAGCGGTGCAAAGACGGCATTTCGGTCTCTTAACCAATGCTGCGCGTGAGAGCAATTGAAATCGTTGAAGATACTCGTGTTGACGGCTTCCTAGGGAGCTGGTCAACCGCCACAAGCTGTCGATTCGAGCCAGAACGCGCCAAGGCCAGGTCACCTCAGGTTACGCCGACGCAGCGATCTGCAGTTTCAGCGAACTCATGCTACGCGCAAAAGAGCGGCTCGGAATAAGTAAGGTGTATAACACAGAACAGAACGCCAATTTTTTTGAGTAATTACCGAAGGAAAATCCTCTGTTTGAGGATAGAAGACCGTGTGAGTGCGCTGCGCTGGAAAGGATAAAGAACTGCTGACTGCGATGTTGATCCGCAATAGCGATGGTACCAAATACTCGCTTTTTACGGTGGCCAGGTCAAGGCGACCCACGAAAGATGATTGGCAAGCAGAGAAAGACCTACATCGCTGCGGCTTCGGTCGTTGCATGTGGTGCGACATTCGGATATACGGGAACACGAAGGGGTGGTGGACCGAGCGACTTTCGTTAGTGGTTCTAAAGGACCACTTTGGAGGAAGAAGTGCCAATGACCCACCTGTGATTCTGCTCTGGGACGACATGAGCGCGCACAGGACGAAAGACATGACGGACTACACTGCCAGCCAATGAGAAGAGCTTTTTCGAGTCCCACCACGATTTACCTTATCCTACAAGCCGGTTGACGTGGCGTGGAGCAAGCCGCTAAAAAAGGACCGGCTGCGAACGAATTGGATCTCCGAGCTCCGCGTTGAGATGAAGAATAACGACAAAGTCGTCGCACCACGATGCTACAATGTGATAATGTGGTTGGTGGAGGCGTGGAGCGCGTTGTCGTCGCAGACTTTATTTCACGGCTTCAGGAAGTGTCGGTTGCTGCCGAGCTTGATAGACAACAGTAGCCCTGCGGATGACGCGGATGGTATTGTTGATGTTATCCTTAACGGCGGCCTTCTTGATGCTCATGTAGCCAGGCTAGTTGTCAAGCCAGGTCGAGTACGCGATGAAGTCAGCATTGAATGGACGAGCGACAGCGAGTAGATCCAGCAATCGCAGTAAGCATTATGTATATAGGAGCGTACACAAACGAAGCATCAATTAGTATGTTTCAATCAGTATTTGCCAAGCGTGAACGCTTACCTTGTGTTAGACGCGCTGGTGCTTTCTCTTGGCTGCCATTGGACACTATCCCTCGCACATGTACATGCTCTTCTCCTCTAGGGCTCGGGCAAATGCTTTTCTAGCGCAAATGCACGACAATTAACTTGAGGATTACGGTAGTAGGTAAATTATTGCCTTTTTTTTTACTTTATCATTATTAGAAGGTTCGTAACAGCACAAAGCGATAGATGGATAGCAACCATTGCCACTAACTCTCTGAGTACCACTGGACAAAGCAACACCGATTATCAGCGATACAATCCCTTTATAGCCAGTAGTTGATCCTTAATAGTCTTCGCTTTGAGTTGCTTGATTTCTGACCTGTTCCGAATCAAACAAATTTGAAAATGCTGCTGCACATGGGAGCTGGAAAATCTATCGCCTGAGAGAGTTAGGTGAAAAGTTCGGCTGAGGAAAGCGCATGCTTTTCATATTAGCATAGTCTCTACATTTCACAGTAAATAGGCCCAGACACATTTCGAAAATGCTCACCCATCGTTCCATGTACACACGTGCTTGCGGCTTTAGAACAGGTATTGAATATTCTACCTACTGGCGCTTCTCATAATACAGGTCCCAACTTACAGATCAATTCCTCGTTATAGCGACCTTAGCAATCACTTTATGCAAAACCACAAAGCAATTTCGCGTGGCTACTTGCAGCACGCATTGGCACTTGATTTGTAAGTTGGGACCTGTATTATGAGAAGCGCCAGTAGGTAGAATATTCAATACCTGTTCTAAAGCCGCAAGCACGTGTGTACATGGAACGATGGGGTGATTATAACCAGACCAGATAATAAACTTACATAGGTATGATATACAGCGCGCCATTGGTTTTGGGACACTTCGATTTTTTTAGATTTTTTTAGATTTTTTTTGAACGGCTTCACATATCTTCATTCGGAAAACTGTGTCGTTTAGCTGGATTTCGTGAGGATCTACTGACGTAATTTCCGTCCCAAATATTACGTGTTTCTGAAAAAAGTGGAAAATACCAAAACAAGGTGGGTTGCGGTATGATGTATACAATACCTAATACACGTTCACACACGTAATTAACCCTCTAAAGTGTGCCAATTGTGTTGTAAATAAGTTTGTTTTGGCGCGCAGTCTTGCAAGAGCATGTGAGTGCATTTTGAAATTCTTAGACAGTCTGGCACGATGGGTAAAGCTACCGAGCTGACGACGGCCGAAAAGAACATCATTTTGAGGCTTTGGAAGACCAACATGAGCTACAGGAAGATCGCAGAGACTGTAGGACGGGGCAAGAGCACTGTGGAGAGGGTTGTCAAGGCGTCTGGCACTCCAGTTCCTCCTTCCAAGCGCGGTGGCAGCGTCAAAATTGACTCGAGAACTAGGCGTCTGATCATCCGCAAGGTTTCAAGTGGAGCTGGAGGCGCGAAAAAGGTTCGTGATGCGTTGCAATTGCCTGTGAGTGTTCGTACGGTACAGCGCTGCCTCGAGAATACGCCCTGGCTCAAGTTCAAGAAGCTGCGCCGCGGCCCTATGCTCAAACCCCGGCACGTCCGAGCTCGACTTGATTGGGCGTACGAGAACTCTGATCTAGATGACTTCTGGTGGGCCAACGTGATGTTCAGTGATGAGAAGAAGTGGAACATGGATGGGCCTGATGGCTACAAGCAGTGGATCGACACGAGAGCAAAGCAATCGGTGCCAATTCGTCGACATTCTGGTGGTGGGTCAGTCATGGTCTGGGGCGGCTTCTGCGGAGACCGAAAGACGACGCTGGACTTCCTCGATGGCCGTGTCACCTCAGTCAAGTACATGGCTACTTTGCGAAATCATTTGCAACCTGCGTTCGACATCGAAACACAAATTTTTCAGCACGACAATGCCGCCCCACATGCAGCGCACCACACGAGAACCTGGCTCAAGGACCAAGGTATCGACGTTATGACGTGGCCCGCGTGCTCACCCGACCTCAATCCAATTGAGAACGTCTGGGGATCCATGAGCCGCCACATCTACGCCAATGGACGCCAGTTCAATCGATCCAAGAGCTCAAGAACGCCATCCAGCAGGTGTGGGACCAAATCCCGACTTCCTACCTCCTCACGCTTGTCTCCTCGATGCCGAAACGGGCTCAAATGGTAAAAGAAGCTAACGGAAAGCATATTCCATGTTAGCAACGCTTCAAACAGAGCAGAAGATCATTTGATAAAAACGTTTCTGCGTGCCGTTCTTTCCTGTTTTAGTCTATAACCCACCTTGTTTTGGTATTTTCCACTTTCTGTCAAAAACACGTCACGTTTGGGACGGAAATAACGTCATTAGACCCTCACGAAATCGAGCTAAACGACACAGTTTTCCGAATGAAAATATGTGAAGCGTTCAAAAAAAATCTAAAAAAATCTAAAAAAATGGAAGTGTCCCAAAACCAATGGCGCGCGCTGTAATACAAGCTCATCATTGTCATATTTCCCGCCACCAGATGTTTTTTATGGAGATATTAGCGAATGACATTTACAAAGGGCAGTATTATCCAATCGTATAATAATGTATCGCAAAACCGGTTTTTTAATGCCGAGTTTGAACCCTAGACCCTTATGTCTAAAACAGAAATAATAGCGAATACGATCGTTAAGGGATAATCAAATCCAATCGCTTACTAAATTAGATACGTTATTGCAAACGCAAACGGATAGACTAGGATGCCGGCTCGTGCCGCTAATCGGAAAAAAGGCGGCATCCTAGGGAAATGTATCGTCCATCTCAACAGTACAACTAGCACGCATTTCTCAGAAGGGATTTCATACTCGGAATTGCTAGATTGAGAACTCTAGTCTGTCTTTTCCAGCCGCATTGCAATTCTCTTCAAAATACAGAACACAGTGTACCACCTCTAGTTTTGTAGAGAATGCGGCATTCAAGTGCCTCCTTTGCAGGCTAGAAGCGCTCCTAGTAAAAGTAAGCGTAAATTGAAGCACTTTATTCTAAGAAGAAAAGATGAGTGCGAATATCAGCCGCATGCGTGTCTTCACGCAACATGATGTATTCGTTCAGTCGCGCACTTGGCACGTGAAGAGTGAAATATATTGGGAGGGTGTCACACTAACGTAAAAGGGTTGTCACATTGACGTAGTAGGGGTGTCGCAATGTCGTAAACGGGTTGTCGCGATGGCGATTTAACGTTTCGCGACTAAGCTCTTGAATGCAATGTCACATAATTCAATTTTCCATCAGCCGCACATACAATGAAAATACAGCTTTTAAAAGCGTACATTCTTGCAATCATTGGAGCATTCCCTGTCCATTACAGTTCTGTAGACGCTGAACATATCAAGTTGGTGCCAAGACCTTCAGCAATGGCAGCCGAAAGGATCCAGATAGGACTGCACGTGACTCTATCGAAGTCCAAAGAGAAAGGCCAGGAATACGAACTTATATTTTCGATCGATTCATCTGAAGCAGAAAGCCAATTAGCTACGAAGCATTACGCGACGCTTCCTAATTGCGGCCATACACCATTAGCTTCTATTGAAGGCTATTCAAATGTTCATGACATACGCACAAACCCTCTAGTGCGTACGAAGAGTCGTGTGAAGAAATGGCGACAAAGAAAGAAGCTAAAAGGTTCATATCTTGATCCCCAAACTTTTCTTCGAACTCAGCATGGCATTTATCTACTTGATTGGCCAGAGAACCATGATGATCCAATGCATTTCTTGGACACAAAAGTGCCCTGTCTCGATAAAGTGAAATTTGTAAATGGATCGCAGCTGATGAAAGCCCTCGTCGTAAATGAGGACACTTTGATCGAACCTCTTTCAGTGAAAATTTTTTCAAAGGTTTGAATTACGGTTTGATTACGAGCCGATTTAAATCCCAACGCAGCTGTACAAGGCAGTCAAGAATAGTTTTTTGAACAAGGGGTTCAAAGAGAAGAATGGCATTCTACAATCACCGTGCGTGAGAATGGGCTTCCGTCTCAGTTTCACAAAATCGATCCAGCATCTGACTAAAATCTCGGTGCGATTTAGTGACCCGGGAATCCCCCCACTCATCATATACCCACGTGAATATGTGACTGAAAAAATGGGATTTGCGTTGTCAACATTTTTTCAAACGCAGATGGCAAATGGGTGCTTGGTTTATCGCTTTTGAAGGAGTATGGCATCCTCATCGATACAAGGAGCAAGGTAGTAAAGCACAGATTCACTCGTAAGCCAACGTACATGGAACTGTACTGCGGCTATAATCCCGAGTACAACTTTGCACCAGAAAAAGCGACACGCTTCTCATTACGTGGGAAGGAGATTGCTGAATCATAGTGAGGTTTCTTCGATTACATCATCAGAAGGATCCGTCAATACTTAAAAGCAATGCCAAAAATGTTGCGAGATTTTATTCCTCCAAGTTCTTTTTTCAGCCCGCTGACTTGCGTTTTTGATTACAATAAGGAAATCATATATTCTCACAGTAGCTGATTTCCTCCATATTAGATGCCGCTTCAATATCACCGCCAAAGACGTACAAGGCACACAAGATTGTCTTGATTATTGATCGCTTTTGCAGAATGCATACACATCATCGAATAAAGTCCCCCTTGTAGTTCTGGGCGATCTGACGTGAATGATGGCTCAGTGACATCGATGGCCTCAGGCGTCCTCACCAGACACGAGCACCAAATTGTACTTTTCACATTGCATGTTTTCGTACGTGCAACAAGCGTGTATCGCTATTTCAATGCTCCCACAGTATGTTGTCTTCTCTCCGAGCTACTTCCTCAGCTGAGTTGACGACGAGACTTTTCTTGTTGATCAACACGCGCAGATTGATGCCTTCCGGGCAATTCGGAATTGTACGGGTCTAATAAGCCGCTAAATATTGTACACGTTGATTGAGTCGCTCAGATATGTTTGATTCCCTTGTTATTGGTCGATGAATGATATTGCGAGCTGCATGTAAGCGATACTTTGTCGAACTCAGTTCTGAAGTGATCGGTTATTCCAGAATGAGATCATAACCGCTACCATATCGATAGACATACTGAGTGACCCATAATATCACTTTTGCATTCGTTCTCATCAGATTTTGTTGTCTTCGAAAATTAAACACAAGGTTGATGCGTCCCACAAGCGTGCCCGCAAGTTGTCAGAAGTATTAGATGCATCGGTGCAACACCATACCAGTTGATGGCATGCCCATGAACGAGACACACGAATAGCCAGCGTGGGAAGGATATAAGCAGCATCGATCCCACTCGACACCAATTTTGCCATATAGACGCCCTCTTACCAGAATGAAGTTGGCGCATGGAAAACACGGAAAAGGAAGAAGATAAGCCCTCGGATGCCACGCGATCGATTTTTCCAGGTCCATAATCACAAACAGTTGAAGAAATGAAAGCAGTCGTAGAATATACTATCTTCCACCAAGTGTACGCATTCCGGAACTCCATGGAGCGAATTCGACGTTGAGACCGTCATGAAGAAAGGGGTCCTCTATTCAAGCCGCACCTGATCGGATCAGACGTAACCCGCGCGGTACTTGGTGGCTGACAAGGGTAGAGTCCAATTCTTAAAACAAACTCTCCTTTCTTCCAGAAATAAAGCGTAACCATGTATAGGGTCAGTGATGCCCACCCGCACCGCCCCTACTGGTCAGAACCGCACTGTAAACGACATAGAGCATCATCGGGCTAGGGCTAATATAACCTGTGTAACACGTACCTTTATTCCCGCTTTTTGTTCGTTTGATCGCCATTTCCGCCACAAATACACAAAGAAACACAAACCGCTTGGGTTTTGTATACATTTTCACAACCAAAATGGAGAAAGGTGTAAACGTATGGTTACGCGACGACCAAGAAGATGACTGGTATCGTGCTGTAGTCGTTGGATTATCTGATTCATCATCACACAATTGTCAAGTCCGATTACGTGTCCATGAAGGACCTCAAGCACGCACAGAGACGACGCTCTCACTCGATATTCATGCTTTGGAGAATGAAGAATTGACCACACTCTTGCTGGCGAATAATCACGATATGGATCTTGTGGAAGACCTCATCCAACTTCCTCATCTCCATGAACCGGGAATTTGTCATGCGCTACAAAAACGATTTGAGATCAATGAGATATATACATTCACAGGCGAAATATTACTTGCCATCAATCCATTCCAAAATGTTGGCATTTACACAGAAAAAATACGTCGAAAATACATCCGAAATGGTGAAAAACGCGCTATCGGAGCCGATGTATTGGATATGCCTCCACATGTGTTCAGTGTCGCTGATAAAGCGTATCGTAATTTGTGTTCTCCACTGTTTGGCAAGCAGGGCACCACCACTGAAAGTCAATCGATCCTCGTGAGCGGTGAGTCTGGCGCCGGAAAAACGGAATCCACGAAATTCATCATGGAGTATTTGGCCACACTATCCAAATCCCAAAAGGGAAGAATGACGGAGCAGGAGACCAGTGTCATTGAGAAAATACTGTCTTCAAATCCCATTTTGGAATCCTTTGGGAACGCTCGTACCATTCGTAATGACAATAGCTCGCGATTTGGGAAATTCATCAAATTGCATTTTTCTGTCGCTGGCCAATTGATCGGTGCATCGATTCAGACATATCTATTGGAGAAGGTTCGGTTGGCATATCAAGCGGAAACCGAACGCAATTACCACATCTTCTATGAATTGCTGGCTGGATCCAGTTCTGAAGAAAAGAAGCGTTGGTATCTTCCATCGAATTCGAGTGAGTTGCATTATTTGAATCAAAGTACGTGCAATAAACGAAAAGATGGAATTGATGATCGAATACAGTTTTCCAATTTGAAGAAAGCAATGCACGTGATGGGCTTCTTGCCGACTGAAATTGACGCCATCTTGAGTACAATCGCTATGCTTTTGCATTTGGGGAATTTGACATTCGATAAAGTTGTGAATGATGAGTCTGGAATGGATGGGTCCAAGATTCACGCACACACAAAATCGCTGCAATTTGTGTCCAATTACTTTGAAGTCGATCGTTTGGGATTGGAGCAGTTGCTTTGTTTCCGTAAAATTAAAGCCAAGGATGATACATATGTGATCAACCAGAGTGTGGAAGACGCTGGGAACACACGAGACGCAATGGCGCGTTATATCTACGGCCAGTTGTTCGACTGGCTTGTGGATCGAATCAATAGAAGAGTCGAGTGCGAATATGAGACGGAGAAACATTTCATCGGCTTGCTGGATATATTTGGCTTTGAAGACTTGAGTCACAATTCCTTCGAACAGCTTTGTATCAATTATGCCAATGAAAGACTTCAGCAGCACTTCAATCGAACAGTTCTTCGTCTCGAGCAAGAAATGTACGAACGTGAAGCGATCGAATGGAGCTTCATCAACTTTCCAGATAACAGCGCGTGCATTGATCTCATACAAGCCAAACCGTGTGGTATCTTGAATGTTTTGGATGAGGAATGTATTGTTCCACAAGGAAATGATCAAAATTTCGCACGCAAATTGTACCGTCAACACGCTGACCATCCTCATTTTAGTGCCGATAGCACACACCAAGCCAGCCATTTGTTTGTTGTTCATCATTACGCAGCACAAGTGGTATACGACACATTTGGATTTTGTGATAAAAACAAAGATGCGCTATGCTCAGAAGTCGTCAACTTTATCAAGCGATCAACAAAGCCATTTGCTGCAAGTTTGGTGAAAGTTCCAAGTCGAAATAAAACTGTGGTGGTGGAAGGATCTCGAAGGGTGCAAGCTTCGCGCTCCGCTGTCAACAATACTGGTGGATTGAATCGCTGTAGTTTAGGAACTCAATTTCGGAATCAGTTGAAAGCGCTGCTTGATACAATTGGAGTCACAAGTTGTCATTATGTGCGGTGTCTCAAGCCCAACGACACCGCCGCGCCTTCCAAATTTATTTCCAGACGAGTTTGTGATCAATTGCGCGCTGGAGGTGTGCTAGAAGCTGTCCGTGTGAATCGAGCCGGGTACCCTGTTCGAATGTCGCATCAGCAGTTCTTGAAGCGATATCGACCACTTGCTACTGGAACATATTTGCGTAAACTCCGTGAGTCAAAAGCAATTCAAAATGATTGTGACCCATCCAATCGTAAAGAAATGGCACAGTTACTTGTAGCATTCCTTCTTCGTGCACAATCCGAGAAGTACCGTCGCGTTTCGACGAATTGTGACGAGGAAGCACAGGAAGCTGCTAGTGATCTCGCATGCGTCTCTGGTATCGAGGTCGGCTTGACTCGTGTCTTTTTTCGCAGGGTAGCGATTCAATTTGTAGAAGCGCAACTAGCAAAACGACACGCTGAATTCATTGTGATAATTCAGGCAATCATCCGTGGATTTGTGCAATTTCATCGGTACAAACGTCAAAAAAGCGCCTGTCTACGCATCCAGAGTTGTGTTCGAGGATTCCTGGTCCGTACCAAATCGATCGAGCGTGAAAAACGTCGTCGAGCCGAAGCTGATAAGGCAAGCCAGCTTCAAAAGATCAAAGATGATTCTTTATTGAGCGATCCGAACCAAATTCGTACAAGACAAAGCTCAGACCCAATTTCTGACGATTCCTCCGATGAAAGCTCTCGACCGACTGGAGTCTCACTGAAAAATGCTGCAGAGCTGAATGATCGCGGAACTTTGCGACTACGATTCACCAGAGATTACGCCTATGACGAAGATATCAGTGGACGCTTGACATTGGGAGATCGAACGCGCTCAGTCATAATGGACCCCGGAGACACGGTCTTGCATGTCGCCGCAAACTGCTGTAATGCTCACGATGTATTACGTCTGCTTCAAAATGGCTCTGACATTAATGCTCGTAATCGTCGGGACCGAACTCCTCTGCATACCGCTTCAGTACATGGCAACGTCCAGGTCGTAGGAATCCTGTTGGATTGGGATGCTGACGTATTAGCTCAAGATGCTGATGGGAATACCCCACTCCACTTGGCAAGAGATCCTAAAGTGGCTTTGATGCTGCTGGAAGCTGGATGTACACCCAATATCGTCAACGTCGAAGGCCGAACAACACTCATTGATGCTGTGGATCGTGGCGACCATTTGATTGTCGATGCTCTTCTTCAATTCAAAGCGGATGTCCTTTTTCGAGAACTGAAACACAATCAAACAGCATTACATCTCGCAGTACGTAAAGGCCATTACACAATCATAATGGCATTATGCAAATCGGACGATGCCAAAGAACTGATCCTTTTGACCGATCGCAATGGGAATAATGTTCTCCACTTTGCTGTATCGCGCGATCGCAAAAATGGATTTCGACTGGTGGATTTCTTAATCAAACAAGGCGCTCAGGTCGATAAGGTGAATTCGCGATTCCAAACTCCTTTGGTCGTACACATCATGACGACTCGTCAGACCGATGCAGCGATAACCGAATTGTTTTTATCCAAACGATCGGATCCGAATGTGAGTTTGGCCGATGGTTCAACGCTGCTACATATCGCCGCAGAACGAGAACTGATCGACATTAGCTGTATGTTGCTTCAGTATGGCGCCCACTTGAATCATCCCGACAGTCGTGGACGATATGTGTCGGATATAATTCATCGGAAACACCTCAAGAAATTATATAGCGCGATAACAAGTCCTCCGAGTTGGATTGAGCCTTCCACACGACGCACGTGTATGTTGTGTGAGAACAATTTCAAGTTTGGCAGTCGACGTCACCATTGTCGCCATTGCGGGCGCGTTTGCTGTGGAGAGTGTAGTACGTTTTCTGTGGAAGCAAATCGTTTTCCAAAAGACTTTCCCGTACGGAATTCAGGTGGCGGGAAAAGCGGAAAGGACCCACAACGTGTATGTCGGACGTGTCATGGCGTATTCAAAATGCGTTCGGCGCAGAAAGAGTCTAAATCGGGCTTCATTGCGCGCGTCCTTGGATACGAATGGGAACAAGAAAGTTAGAATGTTGAAGTTGAAGTTGAAGTGTATATATTGATAATACTGGTATTATACTGCACCGAATGGCGTATCGGTTGCATCCGCTAGACATTGACATTGAGAGAGATCTTGCTTGGATAAATTGGTCCATTTCAGAGCTTAGGAGCTCATATTTCGGTACTTTAGAGCTCTTCACTACATCTTGCGGCTCGGTTTTTCCTATATGTTGGCTCCAAGTAAGGAATAAGAGAGTAGCGAGCTCATTTGAGCACATCTGCTCCGAATGATGCAATATGATATATATTATTTGTTCTTCCATCTCAATGACAACGGAGTGGCCTAATGGTATTCACTACATTGCCGCCATCCTTAATGCGCACAAGTACTCACTTGATAAAGACAGGTCGCACAAACGTATCAGTGTATTCGACAATGGGAACTCCATCTGAATCATGACGCAATTGATCTCCACGCTTACGGTTTAATACCGGTATTCTACAATCTAAAGATGTTACAAAATGTAAGGCGCGTGCGAAATGCGGCAAAGTTCGCGAGTGCTTGCAGGAATCAAGCATTCATGAATGCGTGCGACCGCATCAGACGTACGGATCGATACCGCAGTACGCTTTTTCGCTTCCAAAGCACAAAAAACACACTAGAAAGCGACGTAATGACTGCGTGGAAACGTGGAAAAGAGTGCCTTGACGCTCCTTTGGATAAAATTAAAGCTATCGAGTACTTTCAAATTGCAGCAAAAGGCGGAATTCCGGACGCACAGTACCAATTAGGCGATCTTCTCTTACAAAACAGCGAAATTGCGCCAAACAATGTCGATGAAGAGCTCCTTCGCGACGCGGAAACTGAACGCATACAATTACGACACAATGACCCCAAAGATATTCGCAGTATACGCAAACAAGCAAGGTTGATGCATCAGAAATTCCAAAATGAAAGCAAAACCAACCAATTGAGTGTCCAACATTTCAAAAGCAAAGACTTGAATGCTGTTTTCGGAGTCGAAGTACCCAAACTCTTGGATCCCAATTTCTCTGTCTCCAATTTGGACGTCTGTGGAGACTCGGAAACCAGAGGGATTCATTGGATTCGAAACGCAGCGGATCAAAATCTTATGATCGCTCAAGTTCGAATGGGAAATATTTGCATCTCTCAGGACACTCCACTCGCGAAATTTGCTTTGGAGTGGTATGGAGCCACTTTGAAACAACAGATTCCAGTAGAAACGATAGAAAGCAAGCTACAAGGAGACGCGTCGTATAACATTGGAATGATTCTCTACGACAGCGTAAGCAATTCCGATCCTCCGTTGCCTCAAGATCGAGCGTTATCCGTGCGGTACTTTGTCAAAGCCTCCGAGTTGGGCGATGTCGCAGCTCAATTTTTCGTCGGAACGCTGCTTTTTCATGGCTCAAAGGAGTGCCAAGTTGCAGTCAATGTCCCCAGTGGTCTGATGATGATCGACACTGCAGCGAATAAAGGACACACCGGAGCAATGTTCTTTTTGGCACAATTGTACCGCTCAGGCGATATCGAAAAAAACATTATCATCGATAAGGTCAAGTTTCGATATTATTTGGATGCAGCGGTTGATCGAAAAGATCCTGACGCTCTGTTTTGCTTGGCTGATATGTATTACCATGGAATCGATGAAGAAAAGGATTTCAACGCCGCTCAACAGTGGTACAAAGAAGCTGCAATCGCTGGAAATGTCGATGCATTTTGTTGTCTGGGATCCATTTTCTACCACGGTGTCGGGGTGACACAAGATTACCATGCTGCATTTCAATACTATCAGCAAGCAGCCGATCAAAATTCGCGTCAAGCCTGGAAAAATCTCGCTGAAATGCATCTTTTCGGCCGAGGCGTTCCCGAAAATCCCGAATTGGCAAATTCCATACTGAAAATGCTCAAAGATTCCGACTCGTAACAATCGATTATCATTTTATTGAACGCATTGTAAACTCACTGTATCATCCGCAAAGACCTTGATTGTTGAGACTGGAAATTTGTCTGGATTCGGAGGCTGTATATCGATCGACTTGACAGGCGATTGTTCATCCTCAACGACTCGGCATTCTTTAGTTTCTTGCTCCGGACATTCCACCTCCAGCTTTTGCTCAAAAACTGCTGATGATTGCTCGTGCATGCTATCGATAGCTTCGTCAAAGCTGGAATCAGACGCAGGATCGCTCTCCTTTTCATGATGTACTATTGCAAAAAATCGTCAACAAGCCGCTTTCTCAGATAAGACACGTACAAAAGACATCGGTAGCAGCTTGAGCGTCCGGATCGAGCTCGACAAAGCCCATAGACGTTCCAGTGGTGTTGAGGCATGAAGACGGAAGTCGGTGCAACACTCCTTGAGCGATCTCTGCACCCAGCACGCCCTGTCCATTCCATTGTTTGGAAGGTTTCAAGTGAACGATACGAATCTCATCGTTTTCACAGCTTGAAACCATGTCAGTCAGTGGAAGATTCCGGCTCAGCTTAGTCACGTACTTGTACACAAAGCAAGGGAAGGAGGCTTCCAAATAATAAGAAATCTGTCGGTATAAATCGTCGGAATCTTTCACTAAGAGCGTCAGCGGTGAGATATGACGGGAACGGAACACTTCTCACCTTTGAATACTATCTCCGGTGTTCCTAGTAGGTAGTCGGATCCGGATCGTAAGCCAGCTTGAACTGCCGGGGAGCCAGGCTCTACTTTCTTAATCCAATCGAGAAATTCAACTTCAAGCCTTGTTAAATTGCGATTTGCAATGAGTGCTCACCGTCACATGAAGAAGATGGTTTTCTGCATCCTGGAAACAATCGAATCGAATGGTGACACCTAGCAGTCCTTTTCCTGGCCATTTTCTTGAAGGAGTGAGCTGCACCTCTGTGGTACTTCGTCATGCGGGTCGCTGTGTCACAATATGATAGCAGTACCTCGAGTTGTTCTTGACTTTGCGTTGAACAAGCGCAGATTTATAACGCGATCTTCATTCCCAGCAATGAGTTCCATTAATATCGAGTCTTTCGTGTCCTAAACGCCATGCAAGGAACATGAGCTTGTACAAATCACGTACTCCTGAGTAGCGTACCAAACGTATGCCGTTGACTTCGATGATAAAGTCAAAAAACGACACAAAGCCAACTTTTGACGCCGGTGAGCCTTCCTGAACTCCCAGTACGCGAAATCCAACATTAGAGAAGAGAGTCGAGCTGCTTTGCGTATTTTTCTCGAGAAGCGTCTCTTCTTCTGATGTAGCGGCTTGCACATAACACAAGCGTCAGTCTTACGTGTTTTACCTATCCTTCTGAAGGCATCTGCACCTGAATTATGGTAGAGAGCAGGAGCAGCGGCTAAGGATGACTCAGTCGTTCCCATGGTACGATGAATGCGATGAAGATGGCAAAAGTATAAGAAAGTAGTGAATATCGACGATTGCGATGTATTAATGATAATGGTTTCTCAGATATTTGAATTCTACAAGCCAATTTGTGGGCATTTTCAGTAGAACGAAAGTTAATAGATAGATATGCTCTTCATTGAACCTGGTATACGCATAAAATCAGATAAGAAGCATATTTGTGCTCATCGCTTCCGGAGAAACTCATACAAGAGGTGTCAGAATATCCCAGCTTATCATCACTTTTTATCGCTAGTTAAAAACTATATAAAAGCTTTCTCAGAATTCAACAGCCAAAACTTTTCGTCCTATTTGATTCTGACGGTAATTCCAATTTGTGTGCATCACTGAAAGCAAAATGAATAATAACACTCTATCGAGTCCAATGATTTTATACCAAATACGTCTGGCTCGGTTCAAGAATAGGGTGACCGGCTGTAATGCATTGTGTAACTATATAGCGTCTCTATTGGCTGAAATCTCTCCATACTAAGGACCTACATACCATACCCGCTTTCAGGCTCGGGGATTGAACGCCACTATCTTCACATTGATTTACGTTATGGCACGGTTCGCTGACGCATCCCAGCAACGTGTACAAGTGCGTTTCTGAGTCAGCACAACAATTGCGTACGCATTTTGGTGTACGTGCTGCCAGTTCAAAGCGATGTGGATGCCTATTGGTGGAAGTACATTTGGATGGATACAGAAACCAGGTGTGACTATGGTGGAGTGCATATGGCACTTTGATGAGATCTAAATTCGGGATGCGGGTGACTCACACAAGGTTTTGGCAAACACGAACTATTGGGTACATAGATACACAAAGAAACTGTCTTTGATTCTCTTGGATCCATTTTATTGTGACACTGGACTACGTCCATGTCTTGCAACTGCACTCTTGACCAAAGGCATTTCTCACGCACGGTCCTGTCAAATCATCAGCTTAAGCGTCAAAGCGAATGTGAAGAGGGTACAAAGACTTCAAACCAATCACAACTGTGTACATTACCAGAGCTCTATTTATCGACGGAGATGTGATAGCTGAGTGAACTCTTCGTGACGATCTTACATCGGACCACAGGAAGCTTCAAAGGTTCATGTTCTGCGCTTTATAGTCCCTCAAATGTGACTAAATATACGGCTGGAGTGTAATGGGACGATGAAACAGTATGGTTATCCAAAAGTTTCATTAGCTATAAGCACATTCTCAAGAACTCAACATCCGCAAAAGCATGAAATTATGACAGCAGAGCGAGGCATCTAAGGGGGTGGATAATAATACAAAGTCGCAATACCTTGCAAGATTGGTTGTGGGGTAGCAAAGTATCGGATACTTGGGGCATAATGATGTCGTATTCGGCGGTAAGGACAGAATTAGAATGCTCACCGGTGTTCTTCCTTTCTCAGCCATTTCTTCTACACCGTCAGTCGAAAATACACGGTCACCTTTATTGGCTCCCGCAGCAAGAAACCCTGCATGGCGTACCCTCAGTGCCGAAACTTGCAACCTATGAGAAAGGATGGATTTAGTCAAGTGTACAGCCTTTACAGAAGGTAGCTTGAAGACACATACATCCTCATGTGCACCTCAGTAGGCAGGAGACCCGATTCTGGCTTTTATAAAATGGATGGCATTAGTTTTGGATACTTATATGCGGGGAAAGTATCAAAATGGAGCGAACGTTGCTGACCGTGAAATCCAAGACGAATGACTCGACGCCTGCAAAGCAGAAAGCACACTTGTTCGCTCGTCGAGCATCAGATCATTTTGGCTCCACCCGGTGATTTTCAATGAGGTTTCGGTGCATTGCGGCTAGTTCATCTCGAAATGGATTTTATATCAGACTCTCGGATGACACCCCCCTGGATGCAAGCTACTGCTCACAAATTGTTCCGTTGCCGTTGGTATGATACTTGTCTAGATCAAAGCATGGACGTGGCCATCAATACATTTAATGGAGTGGATTCGGCGAGATGATTGCAGCTAAAGATATCTCTTGCTGAGTACTACAGCGTCGTTCACATCACTCCTTCGAAATACATTCATCCACGTTCTACACTGGAAAAAGCCCAAACGAGATATCATTATCAAGAAAGGTTCAGCCATGACATTCCAACTGCATCACCTCCGTCGTCGACTCAGACTCGTATGTTCTGACTAGAATCATTCTGGGAGCCAAACAGGAAAAGTTCTGCGAAATTCAAAGTAGGTATCCCCAATGGTTCATGTTTTCTGGTGGTCTGGATTGCGTGGAAGACATCTCAATAGTAGGGCTGCTACATGGAGTGAATTCGAGCTCGCATAAGTCCCAGTGCGAGTTGAGTGGTTGATGCGAATGGTATTGCTGAAGAGAGGGCTATCAGATGTGATGAGCGATAGCCTTTCCTGGCAAATCACTATCTCAGGGGACACGCTGAATATTATGCACTATCAAAGTCGCAAACAAGGGACAGATTCCGTGACGTACGCGCTCGTCTTGAAAAATAGATCAGGTAGTAGAGGGGAAATGATGCCCAATTTTTCGATTTCTTCGTTCAGTGAAAGCTCGAAACTTCGGTTACGCAGGATTCAACACTTATTACTCATACCTCATCAACAGAGCAAAGCTCGTGGTAAACTACGATGTAAGTGGCGGTAGAATCTACAAGAAAGGGTGGACGAATAGAATGAGAATTTGCAATGCCTATTGTGTATTACCATCAAACGACGTGAGCTAAGCCCTTCTTGCAAGACTGATATATTCTCGCTCAGCAGAATGGAGCAACGCCACTAAAATGACCGTTTACTCCTGTTTCACGTTCTTTTCTGCGGGAAGAAGCGATTTTTTAGTTTTCTTTTTGGCCGGTTGAAATTCTTGGTCTTTTTCAATACTCTTAGGTAGGCTTTCGACTCGAGGAAGGAAGGAGTACACCGTATGTTCACCCGTTGTATCGATAATGATTGAATAAGCATCCAAAAATGAAGGGCTTAGCATCCAGTCATTATCCTTACTCAATCCGAAATAGGCAGGATCGTCATGAATGACTTCACGAAATATTCTCTTCGGGATGATGTCTATGGTGGTTTCACCATCGAAGGTTATTGTCACTGGATTTAAAAAAGGACTGACATTAGAAAGAGACTTGTCGACTTGGTTGTATAGCCCGATGCAGTGATTTGGAAACCTTTACTCTGGAGCTGCGATTTGAACACCTCATATCCTGCTTTCGGTATTCTGTTTTTTTCCTAAATACCAAGACGAATTTGAACCGTCTGATCGGCAAATTCCACATCGCCAAATTTGATCTTTGTGCCACAGAGACTCTTCACAGAGTGAGGTTTCTTCTGACGATACTGTGATATATCTCCAAGATACATATATGGTTCATACCTTATTGCTGTCCTCACGAATGAGTTCTTTTCTTTAGTAGCCATTGAAATGTACTCTTGAGGATCCAGATATATGCGAGCATCTATCGGAAATCCTTCCTCTAGTTGTAGCATAGTAGGGCGAAATAGCATTTTTCTTTTTTCCAAGTTGGCCAGGTACAAATCGTGTAGTACACATACGCTGACAAATTTACCAAACTCGTTTGTAGAGTGAAAAGTAGCAAGCAGTCCTCGCTGAGTGCTGATTGATACCGAGAAGAATGAGTTGATTTAAGGCTCTTGAAAAATTCACGCGATAGTTCAAGCATGACCTGGTAACGATCGTCAACTCTTTCAGAATTTAGAGACACAGGCTCGAAGCTTTTGAGAAGTTCTTCAGATTTGCCATCCTCATTGACATAAAACGCCATGAGTATATATTCGGTTCGGGTGTCTTCGTCTGGTTCTAGTAGGCGCCTCAATTCCACCCTCAAACCTGATATACCATGATAGATTCCTGCCTGATGCAATATCCTGTAGTTCATTGGCGAAGAATGGTATTGTAATGGAAACCGCCAAGCAGAGCTAGGCAGGTGGCTTGTATTGGATAAAGCTTCATTGTGTTGATTGCAGCTCGGAAAATGAGTAACGATCTGGATAAAGCTTGAGGGTTCGAAATACTATACCATTCTGCAGAAACATGGAAGCGTCAAACCTAATTTATTCCCGCCGTATAATTGTGAGCGTTTTATCGTGAGCGTTGAACGTTGTGTACTGTCCAACTTTCAAGCGTATAGTATACGTAGATTATACGTACTTGGTGTGTTTGGAACTGAGCCTTTCAGCATATTTATGAGACACACGATTGTATCTATACTTTGCCTTGCTTTCAGATCACAGAATACGTGCATTTTACTCACAAGACAAAAAAATGGGCAACATGTCCCAAAAGAAAATCGAACGTCAGCGTATTATGCCTCTATGCATAAAAACTCCAACGTGTACAGCAACGTTATATGTTGCCTCGCATCGATTAGTAAACAAATTGGCGGCTTCCATGATTCGGAATACAGCTCTCCTTCAGAATACCGTCACCCGAAGTGAGCTAATACCCTTTTAGAATCGATATATCTAAAAAATCGAAATTACGAAAGTGCTCGCTGGTTCAACGAGAGAATGAAGAGCGAAGGGTACCATGTCCTGTTGCTGCTGGACAATATCTTCACTCATCGCGTTACTGTGGCGCTTTCGAACGTCACGGTGCCAATGCTGCCCTCCCAACACGACTTCTTTCCTCCAGCCACAGGACGCAGGGATTATTCAGTCATTCAAGAGCAAGTTGGAGCAGTTGAAGACCCGGTACATTTTTGGGTACGTTTAACGAGCTGCTGAATAAAGCCGCAGAAGTGGGATATGAAAATGTAGAGACGCAGATAGAGTCTTTGTATACCTTAGACGTCCTCCAAGTGATGCAGTGGGCTCAAGAAGCTTGGGAGATTGTGATGTGCACCACAGTGGCAACCTGCTGGCGCCATACAAACATGATCGACGACGACGTGTATGAGAGCATAAAGCAGCTTGCTTTAGGACAGCAGCTTCACCACACTGCCGATGAATTCACTGACTCTTATTCAGCATTGCTTACCTTTTATAATCAATACCTGTATCTGTCTAAATACCTTCTATACTTCATATATTTTTACACTATTTTTCGTGACGGTATTCTGAAGGAGATCTGTACGTACTTTATACATACGTTTTGGAATGAATGCGAGCCTGCAACATTAAACGTTAGACTCATCTTGGATGTAACGCAATAATGTGCCTAGACCTCGTGAATAATATTACCGAAACATGATTTGCAGATATACACATATTGTGAGTATAAATAAGCTTTCTAAATTCGCTATCTGAAACAAACACCTTCAAAACAGGAAGGGTTGTCAGCTCAGCAGAGAAGACTTGCAGAGAATAATCAGTCAGCTGCAGGGGTGGTTTAGATTCAGGTAGACAATTTGAAAAAAGAATACGATAGAACTTGAATTTGGAAAACGGTTGTAGTCTGCAAAAGAATGGAACGTCAAACCCTACTCATCCCCGCCGTTTAATCGTGATTGCAAAATCGTATGCGGTCAACGTAGCGTTATATCATAAGCGTTGAATGTTGAGCTTCAATTAACGTTTAAGCGTATAGTATACGCATTTGAAATGTAGATAGCGTGTTTGGAACCGAACCTTCACATGCACATGAAACACATGATTGTAGAAGCTCGTTGTCATGTGCTTCGCCTTGATAAGTAAACAAATTAAATGCTTTGAACTCATAGAATACGTACTTGTCTCTCATTAATCTAATGAATGGTCAGCATGGGCGAAAAGTTAGGCGTTCATGATGAGTAGTTAGCTCTTATGCAAAGAAACTTGAACGCGTAAAGCAACGTTTTGGTTGCCTTGCATCGATTAGTAAACGAATCATCGGCTTCTATAATTCGGAATACAGTACGTACTTTATACAGACGTTTTGGAATGAGTGCAAACCTCCAGCATTGAATGTTAGAATTTTCGGGAAATGAAAGCAATGATGTTTCTAGGCCTCGTTAGAAAGTATTACAGATAAACGTGCTTTGCAGATATATATTGATAGCATAAGAACCTTTTTAAAATCGCTAACTGGAAAGAAGGGTTTGTAATCCTGAGCATAAGCCATCACAAAGATTATTAAATCAGAAGGGATAATTACGGGCATATAGGATACCATTGAAACTGCAGGGGGTGTAGAATAAGATTGACAGCCTTTGAAATCAAGTACAATAGACGTAGATGAGAAACATAGACATAAACACTATGTCTTAGTTGACTGCCTTCGGGAATGAACTTTTCTCAAAACATATTACAATTGTATATATGGAGGGGCGTACGGAGAATCCTCTTGTTGACCCGAAAAGGCGACCGATACCAATTACGCAATCAGTACGATCTAAAACACGATATTACTTCCACTGCATTGTCAGACATAATATAGCAATTTGCAACACTACTAGAAGAGCTATCAATTCCCAAGATAAATGAAAACTGTATTGAAGAAGCAGTATTACCTATCGCCAATGACCTCACCTCAATCGCTCAAGCTGCTTACAATTTAAACTGTGAACGGACTCCATTACCACCGTTATGCCTCGTCGTCACATCCTCTACCTAATCGAAGAAAATCCAATTCAAGACCGAAGTCGTACATGTTGATGTTTGGCACTTTTTTCAAGGCACAGGGAAAGCAAGTGGACACGGTCTTCAAAGCCGAATCAAGTAAGTGCTATATTTTTATCAGATTTCTCCACACAAAGTAATGTCATGTAGACCACGCATTCCATATGCAGATACGGTATAATCATCTACCTTCAACACTCCTCCATCGCGGACTGCATTCATTTGTTCTTCATCTTCCTTAACAACGTAGTTTCTCAACAAGGCAAGCTTTGAGCTCCTCCAGACTTGAAATGTTATCCTTGACTTCCCAGAAGCACTGCCACAATTATTGTTCTGATTCTGTCTTGCTGGCATCCTGCTTCAACCCTATCAGAAGCTTTAGCTCCTCCAGTCGAGGTGCCGGTACGGCTTTCTTCATGAAATCCGCTGGCATACGAAAGCTTTCCAGGTATCTGGGTGCCAATATTCCACTCTTTGCGTATGAGCTCAGGAACTTGATCCTGACATCGACATGCTTCGATCTGGCTGACGTACCATCTCCTCCAAGATGTTTTGGAGCCGCTTAGTTATCTACATAGTGTACCATAGCTCGTTACATTTCCCTCCAAACTCTACAAGTAAATCACGCAGTCCAATCATTTGCATGACCACCACTGATGCCGCGGTATATTCTGCCTTCATTGTCGATAAGGACATACCGCTTTGTTTTTTCGCCAACCAGGCCACTGGCATTCCGTCCACAGTAATCCACCCTCCGGTAATCGACTCTCTGTCTATCCTGTCAGCAGCAAAATCAGCATCATTGTAGCCAATAATGTTTACCGATTCCTGGGTGGAGTTATCTTGCCTCATTTGTAGACTTAGTGACTTACCTCCTTGCAAATATCTCAAAATTCTTTTATCCAGGCGCCCGTCACCTTATGTTGGAGAATGCGTGCGCCTGGATGCTGGGTATACTGCGTATGATGTGTGCGGTTGGCTACAGCGAGAAAAGCCAGAGAAACTTCCTACCAAAAATTATAAATCTTTAACTGTTATTTCCCATACCGGCAAACATCCGGCAGTTTTTGTCCATCACGTCGGATTCGTTTCAATCCTCGCCTATTAAGTACGAACATCGCGCGCGTCTTCCAACCCATTCTCCTTCAGCATTTCTTGGATCGTCACTTTTTGGTCAATATCGTATCCGGAATCATCGCTGTGAATGATACGCATTCCCAGGAACTTTTTCACCTCACCTAAGATCCTTAAGCGATAGGTCCTTCAACTCACCGAGAAATCTTTCCCCTTTAATGCTGTCACAAGTACGTCATCTGCGTAGACACCCACCACTTTAATGTTTTTTTCCAAGCGCTTCCGGTATACGCACATGTCTGTCAGACATTGCATGAACCCCCAACTCGTTAGCTTCTTGTGAAGCAATTCGCTTCACAACTTCCTCGCTTGTTTTAAAACATGCAGCGCCTTCTTCAATTCCAGTGCTATTTCATCAACGCAGCTTACTTCCAGCTCATGGAGCACATCTTGTTCAACCCCCATTCCTTTGGGTATTCGTGATAAGATGCTCAAATCCGATTCTTTCTCAGACTTTACATACGCGTTCGGGATGTCTCCGTGTTTGGCTGGTACACACCACTTTCGAGCCAGTGCTAGTATGATATTAACGCTTGACACATCCATCACCGCCGCAAAAGTGATATTATAATCTTGCCCAAAAACCTGTTTGTTTCCAAAGGCCACCATCCTGGTCTTTAATCGCTGAAAGTCACCGTTTGCATCTTTTTTTTGGTTTTGTATACCCACTTGGAATGCAGGCCAGTTGCGCCCTTGAGTAGATGCACTATATTCCAGAAACCGTTTCCTTTTAGCAAAACGGTCCTTTGGCAAGTAAACTTGGTATCCTTTGGTTGTATCTCTAATACCAACAATGAAACCACGCTGACCCCGTTACGCAAAAGTTTTCTTTTATAAATCGCGGAAGGCCATGCAGGGAGATCCAAAACCAACTATCTCTCCGAGCGCAGATGTGACTTCCGTCATACATTTCAGCGCTGGCGCTCTTCCAGGGTTTGCATTTGCGGGCGAGCGATTGATTACGTATGCCGCATATTGAACTGCGTTTCTCCAAAAATCAAATGGCAACCCACACGTGAAAGTAATGCATCTGGCCATGTTTATAATTGTGCGATGCATTCTTTCGGCCTTGCCGTTGCTGGCTTGATGCTTCGCTTCACTGCGCTGTCTGATTACACTACTTTGCTTGCAAAACAAGTCGATGTTCTCATACCATGCACCCGAATCGGCTCGTATAACATGGATTTTAAAATCAATCCAAAACGTTTTGAATTGCTATGCAGCATCATTTTAGTCTTGGCCAGAAAAACTCTCACGTACGTACTTTTGTGATCCACGAAATTTACCATGCATCTGTACTAAAGCCGACCACTTGGCGTAATTGGACCACTCAAATCAGAGCAAACAACTCCACCAACGCGGTCGATGAGCGAATGATCACCTAAATCTATCTTGGCTTGCCGATTTCTGCTCTGCTTTGCTTGTGCGCAGGTCAAGCAATTCTCACGCGTATGATCCGTGAGTTTGAGTCTAGATGCAGGGTCCTTGGTCAAACTTCAACAGCATTATAATTCAAGTGACCAAGCCTCTGGTGAAACTCCACTAGCGATCCCTTTTGAAGCGTGCCCAACGAATCCTTTGGATATTCTCTATCGTCATCAACTGCAACCATGATGACTCCGCGAATACGTGAAACGTTGCTGCGAATTTTGGCTTTCACAACGGCTACATTTTTATCAACTCGACGTCAAAAGCAGCGATTTTCCCATCACTGCTTGTCGAATTTCGCTGCTCTCCACGCCGCGTTAGTGAATATCGCTTTTTGTCCAGAATGCCATACGAAATCAGATTATGTGGTAAGCCCATGGCGTAGTACACGTCTGAGCGTTTGACAATCTTCTGTTCTCCCATAGCCATGACATGCAGTGTAACAGTTCGTTTCTTGGTGATCTTCAAAGGTTTTCATCTGGCTGCAAGCACATGCCGTCCGTATCCCCACTTCAGGACTGGATTCACTTTCCGGCATCCATAGTTCTTCATCAGCATCCAATACGTCCAGTAGAGCCAATGTAAGATTTGCTTGATCACTTTCTCCACGATGCGCTTTTGCGCAGTTTGCTCTTAGATGTCCCACTTCTCCACATATATAATAAAATCGCCTCCATCCTTGAAAGCGATGATCTTGAATTGCACCGACAACCCCTTCCAACGAGTTTATTTGTTGCACACAACTCCCACACTTGAGCGAAATGCGCTAATTCCTCCTCTTGTTGCATAAAGTCGGTTCTGCGACCATCCACTTTTGCCATTAATACAATGCGCAAATCATGGGAGGCATATTGGGCAATATTGTTCAGAACTTGTCAGTCCAAAGCACCACCGGATGCCCCAGTCACTGCGCTAAGGTACATGAAATGATTTACCCATGACTTTCTCGTATCTTTAGGGCGCGTAAACAGATCCATTGCTTGTTCTGGTGTAATATGAGTGTTGAACGCTTGCAGCGTCCATTCCATGGCATATTGAGGTGCTGGCATTTGGCTCCACCAGGCTTCGTTATGCATCAGGGTACCTTAAGGCGCCTTTTCCAGCACGCAGTCCAGGTCCTGGTATACCTATGCCTAACCCACCATTGTCTTGTATTCCCCTGACTTCCACCACTCCACCAGCACCAGAATCACAGAATCCTTGGCGGTCGAATCCGCGCATACCATATCCAGGTTGGTGTGGTGCTGAACGATATACTGTAGAGGAATATCGCGGCGTAGTCTCCTCTCCACGTTCTGCAGTAGTACCTTTCAACGAATTCAAATGCATTCGCGGGCCGCGTCTCAAAGCTGAATCGAAAAAACCAGCGTTTCTTGAAGCGTTTAAAAAGAGGTCTTCTGAGACTTGCCTTCCCTTCGAACCTCTCGCGACATTCTTCCGGAGCTCCGTCTCTGATTCCTCCAAGCGATCCAAACGACCAACCATTCCACGCATAAGCTCCAGCAATTTGTCTTGCTTACTTTACTTTCGCTCTCGATTTGCTTGCTCACGCATGCCTGCACCACTTCCTCTTTTTCTTTTCTCTTCGCTGTCATTTACCACACCGGCCCCTTCGCCTCCAGATGCAGCCACGAGGGTCGAGTCATCAAAAGGAGTCATAATATAGGAACCCTCTTATCTAGTAAAGAAGTCTTTAGTGAATGGAAAATCTCTTGTAAATGAAGACTTTCCTACAACTGAAAGATTCTGTTTATATTTGACTGTGCCAAGACACAGGAAAATTAAGCGACCACGGTCTTCAAAGCCGAGAAAAGTAAGTGCTATATTTTTTAATTGTTTTCTCCACATAAACTAATATTATGTAGAACACACATTCCATATGCAGATACGGTAGAATCATCTACCTTCAACAGTGCAAACATAACCGGATGTTTTCTTACCTTGGTTCCACTGATTACTGTAAACTCTTACTTATGAATAAGGGATCCTGTAGAACTTTTGACCAGAAAACTGAGCACCACATGTGTTGCTTTTTGTTCAAGAAAACCAGCCAAGTAACATTTTACTCAGTAAATTCAGTTTGACAGAACAACTACCATAAATGTGGATATCAGCCACTTCTCCTTCTCATCTCCATTTTTCTCGAGCTTTACATGTATTCTCAGTAACTACCACTCTTGTCGGCGGAATGCCAATAGGGAGAGTCATAAAAAAAGTTACTCACTCGTTGGCAATCATCCCAGTCACCTCAGCCGTGGCTCGTCGTTACGCCCTTGCAACAGGTATTAACGCTCTTCAGATGCTCGGCCAGCGAACAGGCGACCGCCAAGAAGAGCTACGCCAGTTCTCTGTGATTGCCGCAGTGGATGAAGACAATGACAGCACTCCATCGCTGGTATACGACCGCTTTTTCAATCATGGTAGCACCGACGACGCCCGGACCATGACCAACATCTCGCCACGAGAGATCAACACTCTCTGGACCAACCTGCTGGACCACATGACGAACCATTGGAACGTGGGCCGCGATAAGCGCTCGCAGTTTGCCGCCAAGGACGTCTTCTTCATGATGCTTCTCGTCTTAAAGAATGGCGGCATGTGGGACATGGCAGCGCGTGTGTTCAACGTGCCCCCTCCCACGTTAATCCAGACCGTCACGAAGTTTCACCACGTCGCCACCCCTAAACAGTACGACGAGCACGTCGCTGCGAGAGCACATGATCCGAACATGCACTTTCGTGGTACGTCCGGGCACACCTTTGGCTACTTCCCGTGTGCGATGTTCGCCACGGACGTCACCTTTCAACAGTGCAATCGTCCTGTCGGCAACAATGGCGGGAAAAATCCGTTTTACAGCGGCAAGCACCAACCCCATGGACTGAAGGGGTAGGTGTCGGTTGTTTTCGCGGCTTCTCCATCAACTGCACCGACATTGCCAATGGAAACGTCGAGGACATCCAGGTCTTCCGGCTTAACCTTGCGTTCCACCAAAAGATGCGTGTCAGAACAGAGCACGACCTGGCGATCGAAGACCACGGCCCGATGAAGGCCCAGTTCTCGCATGAGTGAGCGCTTTTTGGTAGAACAAGGGTATCAAGGACTAGCGCAGCAGCTCCAGGTTCTTCATCCAACAGGGTGCCACCAGGACGCCGTCTTTCAGCCGACGAGGAGCGTGAGAATGAAAGAAGTTCGAGCGACCGGGTCATTGTCGAGAATTATTTTGGGTGGCTGTCTACATTATGGCGCATTTTCTCAGACAGGAACCGGTGGAGACACGCTTTGTATGATGACATTTTTCAGGCGTGCGTAGGTTTAGAAATCTTTCGCTTAGCGAGCAACCCGCTGCACGACACTGACGGAGAGATTTCAATCGAGCCCAGAATCGTCTCATCGGTATCGGGACAGAAACTGAGCGTCGCAGACGTTTCACGCACGACAGCTACCGCCGTAGACAGCGCCATCGCTCCCAGATTAACTTTGAGGACCTTCCAGGGCAAGTATAGGTCATCGTTGCTATCCAGCTAAATATTTTTATACCTGCATTAATTTTATTTAGGACGTTAAAAAAACGAAATTTTCTAGTGTTGATATAGAGGTCTCGATTTTCTATCAAGCAGTTTTGATCCAACTACTGTACCAGCTTGCTCATCTCCATTCGAGTTAGTCGATCCCTATTCCACTTTACTCAGTCGTTTCAATCTGTCTGCCAAGTTAACAAGCTATTTAAATTCTTGTGAGAAAATCGACTTATTTGTCACCGACTTTGAACAGACTGTGTCACTACGGAAACAGTTACTGCTTTCGAGATCTTGTGTCTTAACTGATAACTATATTAGTACCTACATAGCCCTCTTTATCTCGTCTAGGATATAAACGGGTGATTTGAACAACGGTGCCCATAGAACGACATTCTTCTCATCGATTCAGCTACAGTATAGAAATCAAAGATAGTACAATCAAAGTACGACAGGCGCTTTGTCGACTTGTGTTTACACACCTACCTAATCATCATTTGGTACGAACGAACGACTGACTTGCACATCAACAACCAATATAATCAATTTCTCATATTTAACTTCGAAAATAAGGATGCAACTTTATGCAATAATCAAAGCAATGTACTGCTCGTCGTCAATCAGCTGCCTCTCTAAGAATGCTTGTGTCGAGTTGGCTCATATATGTCCAGTACCATTGGTAGATATCCCAGGTGCAATTAGGGAAGTCGGTTGGCGGATAGGTATGTTTGTCATCAGATAATGGTCACTGGCTCTCAGCGCACTGATTTTGATCGTATGCTCACGTTTTCCGTTTTGGTTCAGGTGTCGCAGAGGAGACGCGAACTGCTCCAGCACCAGAAATGAACCGTTCACGACAATCACACTTGCACACTCTGCTTTTCTTAGCAGAGAGAACGACGTTCTATTGTAAGTCCGCGATTCATGAATTGATATTCTCGTGTATGCCTTTCGAATCAAGAGGTTTTCGATCACACTAGCGAGGAGATAGGCAGATGAGACATGATTGGATGAATCCATTGCACTCAAACGGTCCCTTTCTGTAGGCCTGTCGAACCCGGCCCATAATGCAGCTGTAACTCCACTTGAGAAAATGCTAGTGGCAGTGATTTTAGCTGCTAAGTTCGATGTGGCTACAGATGCATCGAACTCAAGTTCGGCGATAGTACTTGCGAAAACGCCAGAAGCAAGACTGATTAAAGCTGTTGCTGTCAGTATTCCAAGGACCACGGCGGTTGAATCGGCTGTAATTTTACAGAAATACTGTAGTGGTGTGTCATTTTCGATTGAGATGTGGGAGCCCATTGCGTGTGATATCAATGATGTATATTTGTACAGTGATATAATGCATCAAGAATCCACTTGAGTTGTATCGTTCGACCGTAACGATTGGACATCAACTAGGGGAGTCGTCTTATGTTTTTGTATTACACAAAGTACGCAAACGCAGCACGGTTATGTGACTGCACGCTACCTCAATGAGGCGGGTAGCAACAACAAATTGGCTTTCAGCGCCTGTATGATCTTTGATACACGCAACCCTGTATATGCCGCAACGGAACGGCTCCAATTGTATGATTTAACTATTATTTAGTGGTATCAAGTACGAAATCACGACTCAAAGATTCCTTAAATGCGTAGGGTGAGCACCGTTTTGATATTCGCGAAGTATGATTAATTTGAGTGCGACTACATTCTGGCCAATTAAATAACTTGAATTTCTACTCGAATTTCTACTCGTAGTGTGCACCGTATACCGTGTATCGTGTGTAGTCTCAAATTGCGTTCTGACCGCATATTGAGGATAACATAGGACGGGGTGAGGTTTACCATTCAAGCATGGTGCATAAATCAACATAGAGCATTCGTCCATCTCATACGGAATCGTAGATTTCCGTCCTATCGGAGGAATTTGGTATACGCAGAGTAATAAGTAAAATACACACTTGAAGTTGAAGTGGTTATAAAACAGGCTTTTCTGATGTATGAGTAACGCAACAAGCAAAACACTTCGCTGCTTTAGTGGCACGTCAATTCCTGCCACAAATTATAAAGGCTACACTGTGTCTGCTCGAAACACTATTTATCCGTTATAGAGCGTCGACTCAAAATGTTCAATATTTCAGATTGTCTTGCACTCCCAAAGCGTATATGGGACACATGTCTATTCCCGTTACACCCGGGCTAGGTTTGAGCGGAATTGATTGCGCTCGCAGCATGCGTCAGTATCGCTATTCCTCACTAAAGTCCTCTACCACCTTCTCTACACAAATGACTCTTTTCTCATTACACTTTACGCGCACACATCGACATGTTTCGATTGCTGTGTATCGTGTTATTCTCTACCCTAACACAAAAAGCGCTTTCCCAAAACTGTACTGTCGCCCAATATCTCGATGCGGAAACCCTTCAATGCGTCAACTTTACAAATCCCGCGCAAAAAGCTTCCACAGATTTCAGCACCGAGGTGAATCGAGGCAACACAGCATGGCTATTAATGTCATCCGCACTCGTAATGATCATGACACCTGGTGTCGCCTTTTTCTACGCCGGACTGGCAGGAGAATCCATGGCTTCCAACACCATCATGATGTCGTTCTGTAGTATCGCATTGGTATCGATCCATTTCTTCTTTTTTGGGTACTCTGTTTCCTTTGCGTCGAACGGCTTATTTGATTGGGCGTTTTTCCAAAATGTAAACGGAGCGACAAGTGGCGTGTATGGGCAACAAATTCCTGCGATCCTTTTCGCTTTATTTCAGACCCAATTCGCAATGATCACACCCGCGCTTCTGAGTGGTGGAATTGTCGGAAGAATGAAGTTCGGGACATTCATTGTGTTTGTTATTTTGTGGACATCGTTGGTGTACGATCCCTTGGCGCATTGGATGTGGTCGTACCAATTGGATGAATCGTACACTTTGGTTGCGAGAGGGTGGGAAGCTCGATGGGGAAGTTTGGATTTTGCCGGTGGTACCGTGATTCACATATCGAGTGGATTTGGAGCACTGGTTGCTGCAATCGTTGTTGGAAAACGGTACAATCATGGAGAGCCTGTAAAGCCTCATAATGTCCCACTGGTGATGATTGGATGCACGCTTCTTTGGTTTGGATGGTTTGGATTCAATGCTGGGTCCTCTGGAGGCGCAGATGGAGTAGCCGCTATTGCAGCTGTTAATACGCACTTGGCTGCATCAGCTGGATTCCTGACATGGATCTTGTTGGCGTATATCATCGAACATAAAGTAGAGCCATGTGGAGCCGCGAGTGGTGCTGTTGCTGGATTAGTTGCGATTACACCGGGATGTGGGTATGTGATGCCTTGGGCATCTTTGATCTTCGGTATTGTTGGTGCTTTGGTCGGATTCACTTTCATTCGGTTGAAAAATCGACTTCGATATGATGATACATTGGACTCCTTTGCGATTCACGGGTGTGCAGGTTTTGCAGGCGGGATTCTTACTGGACTTTTTGCGACACCGGATGTGAATCCCGCGATCAACGGAGGTGTTTTCTATGGAAATGGAAGTCAGTTTTGGTATCAATTAGCAGCACAGTGCGTATCAGCAGCGTATTCCACAGTGATGACGTTCTTGATTCTCATGTTTCTGAAATATACCTTGGGTCTGCGCGTGTCAGAGGAAAAAGAAGTATCTGGAATGGACATTTCGTATCATGGAGGAACGGCATACAACGACACGCCGATGATGGTGGCCATTGCAAACCCTCCAGAAGCAGACTTCAATTCTCTGACCACACCTGCATCCGTTCCAGCATTCACTCAAGACAAAAGTCATCCAAACACTCAGATTTCGTCGGCTTGATCGAAATGTAATATACGTATTTGAGTGATTTAGCTTGTGATTGGACATAATTGATTGGAGATAGATCTGATTGGACATAATTGATCGGAGATAGATCTGATTGAGCATTAATAGATATACGCTTGTTTATTGGCGGAATTGTGTGCGATAGCTGACCATTGCCTTCGCATTAAAAATGTCAAATGAAAATGCACTCGCGAGAAATTTGCTGCATTCTGTGCTTGTGAGCTTCCCAAAAGAGATTGAGAGTGAGGCGGATCGAACGCTAGTGGCGGAAGCGATTGCAGGTTGGATTCCTGCACTCTCTCAACAGAAAGTCTTTGCATCAGTGTCATCCTTTCGTTTCTTGAACGAATTTCAAGCCAAAATTCTCCACATAATTGAGACAAATGGACATTATCGTATCACAGAGCTTTCATGTCTCCATCTACTTTGTCTGTTGGCACAGCAATGCTCTCATAAAGTCCTGGAGCCACTCATTTTGCGTTATGTAGAGGCGATATTGAATCTGTTGCGACCCTTTGGAAACGATGCTGACGTGTATACACAAATTTGTATACTCTTGCAGGCGCTATTTCAATACGTGAAATGGTATACACCAAAATCGCGTCGAGAAATACTAGCCACATTTCCAAAATTAATTCCAATTCTCATCACAAAACTGACGGAAATTGCAAATATAGACACACCCGAGTCTCCAGCGTTACAAGCTCAAGATCCCAGCTCATTTGGACTCGCAATTTCCAGCGGCATCGGTGTTCTCAAAGTGCTATTGGAACAAGTCCCGAGCTCCATGCGCGCATTCACTGCGAAAATGGAAGCAGCCATAAGCGTCGTCTTTTACACAACGCAATCAACAAACTTGACATACAGCCTCCGCAGTATAGAATGTATCGGAGTACTTGCCAACGCCAGCGACGCAATAGCTCCTTTTTGGCTCCAAATCACATCAATGTTTATTGAGATTTTGCATCTCCAGCTCGATCTATTGGATGGAAAACGAGCCGATGGAGCAAAAGCGCAACAGCCTAAAAATTGGATTCGAAACAGTGTCAAGGAGCACCAATTACCGGGGTATCAACGTGCCAATCTCATCTTCGCGCGGTGCCAACTGTCCAAACAAGCTCTCCTTGCGTGTCTGAAGAATGATCACATCACTGAGTTGGAAATTCAGCAGGTTACACCCGACGTGATCGCTCTCGTTCGTCGAGCCATTTCGATTGAAGCGAGTCAGGTTGGCCCGCAGGGCGTAATTTCAAGTGATGGATATCGTCTTCCAGCGTCTAATGTGTACGGGATACTACCTGGCATTCAGGCAATTTTTCTAGAAGTATTTGGTGCTTTTGTGAGTGCATCCGGCTTGACCGCATTGCGACATACAACTTCGATCGCTCGCATCTTTACATTGGCATTCTCGACGGTACATTCATTGCATCGATCAAGTTTGTACGACGCAATTGGAGCGTGTGTGTCGTCCTTAGGAGCCAGTACTTTGTCCAAGCTTGGCTCTATGCTGAATCCCATTCTGGTGCATTTGAAACAGGAGCTTGTAGCCACGCAAAGTGCACATGAACGAGACGCACAAGTTGATACAGCGACTCAGTCGACCAAAGGGAAGAAGCGGAAACGCCAGCAATCCGACTTAATGTCGCTCTTCGATAACAATGACATTTTGAGGCTTCCATCTTGGGGCTCTACCCGCCAGCGTCTGGTCTCAAGCAACATGAAAGCAGCGGTATCGTGTGCATCACGCATGATACTGGTGTATGGAGGCTTACTCCCAGCAGCCACACGCTGCAAAGTGTCAACATTGACCCGATTCCTGTCACAATGCGACCTGTACTTTGAATCCGAAGTAGAAAAAACCCAGTGGGAAAATGAAATCAGTTTTCTGCTTTTAGCGAATTCCATCAGCCCGACAGAATCCGA
Organism: Albugo laibachii; assembly: GCA_902706625.1. Taxonomy (NCBI): domain Eukaryota; phylum Oomycota; class Peronosporomycetes; order Albuginales; family Albuginaceae; genus Albugo; species Albugo laibachii. The sequence goes on from CACSLJ010000118.1 coordinate 37,791, forward strand.
TCGACACATGAAGGATTTAACGGACGCGATGGAATTCTTCAAAGCGAAAATTCGAGTGCCACTTTGTCAATTGGGAGTCTCCGTAGGCGAAAGTCTGATTCATCCAAGAGCGCCACCCTTATCGATTGAGACCTCACTTGGTGAACATCCATCCAATATGGAGATCATTGAGGAACTCCACCAAGAAAAGCTACCGGAATGGGAAATTATCGAGCCGGAAGTCGAGTCGGACGAAAAGAAGGAGCAGGAGCAACAGGAGTTTTGGCCCAAGGACAGCGATGTTTGGGAACCTTTGTCGTCCGAGAGCCAAGGGATTTCGTCCGCACCGGCAATTGTGAAAGAAAAGAGCCCAAATTCGCTCCTTCCTTCGATAGAGGAGAAATCACCAGAAGACGACGATTTCCCTGCCATCGTGGAGGATGAGTCCGACAGCTAGAATTATACTTGATCTGTGTATATAGAGAATCAAGTGTTATTTTCTTGCTAGTTTACGACTCCTGCGTTTGCTTGAGCCATCATTTCCTGCTCCACTTGAGCGATTTTTACGCTCAGCTCACTGTAGGCTTGCATGTATTTCCCTGAGCATCGATCGATGCAACTCATTTCGCCCACATTTAATTGTCCATCGTTGTACTTGAAATTACACTTTTTGAAGCAAACACGAGACAGACGCTCAAAGAGATCTGCGTAGGATTCCATTTCAATCTTTGCCATTAAGAACTGCGACGTCGGTGTCGATGAAGGCGGGGTAGCTGGAGCATTGTTGCGCATAAAATTGCTGAGATTCATCGTCCGAATGAAGCAGTACCGTATCTATCACAAAAAGTACGATCTAAAGGATCGAATTCGTTGGATGCCAGATAAAAAGCTTGCTATCATCTGTTGTTGATCACATTTTAGCACTTTGACGAGTGTAGACTTGCTGGGCGTTGCAATAGCTTAGACGGAAGCGAAGGAGGTGGAATTCCCCTCGAATAACTTGATTTTAGAAGCATATTAATAGAATTCTTTTGCAAACACATACAAAGTCTTAAGGCCTCGTCGTTTCATTCTGTAATGCAGAAACTGAACAATGTTGAATCTCAGCGAATGATGCTGATAGTAGGCGACATGACAGATCGAATCAAATACCTTAGCTATGTTCCGCTGCAGAGCGCCGAAGATTTGGTTCAGCAATTGACCGAGAATCAATCCAAGCAGGCCGGGGCTTTGCTTTGGGAGCTTTGGGAGCTGGAGAAATTGTGTTTCGGTGCACATGATAAGGAAGTAGAAGAGAAGGTCAAAATGACTGCCCGAAGGCTTTGTAGAGAGCTGAAAGAAAGCTCAGTTGCAATTGATGTATTGTACCATCATAGTCCTTTGACCCAGGATCAAAGTGAGAATCTTGAGGTTCTGGTAAAGACACTTTCGGACTTGAGCGTAATTCTTCAGCGACAATCGCAGAGAACGTCGGAGGAAAGCAAAATGAATAAGGAGATTGTACAGGTAGCTGAGACCCGAGTCAAGCACAGTGAGGATGAATTGAGGCTCACGCGAGATAATTTAAAACAATTGCGTAAAACCAAACAAGAACAAGTTAGACAGTTGGAGGAACAAATACAAAAACTCCAGTTGGACCTTCGGACTACTGCTCAGGTTTTGCGACCAGACCATTATTACGGATCGCATTCAATTCATACATTTCTGTAGAGTGCGACAGCTGAATTCGAAGCCATTGAAATAGACCTTCAAAGTGCCCAGTTTGGAGCCCATGAAGCACACTTGAAGGAGCTTAGTGGTTTAACAGATAAAACGGCTTTTTACTTGGCTCAAAACGAGAAAATGAAGCTGGATCATCGTGAAGTGGAAGATCTTTTGCGCAAAAAGAAAATTCGCCTTGCTTCCGAGTGTAAGGCTCTTGCAGAAAAGCACCATCAAGACATGAAGAGTATATTGAGCGAGTTTGAGGAGCTTGAACGTGTGCATTTTGAGAACGTGAAGAAATGCGAAATGTTCGAAAAGCACTTCACTTTGGTATGTCTCTAAACTATGTCGAGCCACGTTCTCAATGCTTTTTTCAGGTCGATGAAGAACAGATACGTATCGATGCCGAAGAGGCTTTGATTCAGGAACGATCTGCGGAGGAGCGAGCACAAAAACAGGTCAGTGTTGTCGAGCGTTCGCCTTCATACAACCTCTAATTCACGTATTGATAGATCCTGGAAGATGCGGCAACAATGATACAAAAAATATATCGAGGCTGTGTGTGTCGCTCAGCATACAAAAAGCTGATGGCAAAACGGAAGAAGGCAAAGAAGACAAAGAAAAAGGGCAAACCCAAAAAGTAGGCTGCGATTGCTTTTGATATTTGTGGCGATCAAGCATGTTCATCCTCGATTTACGCAGCTGATTTTGTGGTAACATATTGAATGGTTTTCTGAAGTAAGTGATAAAGCGTTATGGCGAGAAAATTATCATTTCCGCCTAAATACATTGGAACTGTGAATAACTCGTTTTCTTCAAAAACGACACTGACAAAATCGCCAGAATTCTCGGCCAAAAAGGGATGCTGTGCCACTTGACTTAATGAAATTCGCTGTTGGGGTTCGACACACAGCATTTTATTCAATAAATCAATTGCAGTGCTGGGTATTTCATTCTTTATTTTCAATTTTTGTAATAGAGCTTGGACACCATGCGACGCGATAATGCGATACCTTGAATCAGGGCCTCGAGCTGCTTCCACTGGAGGTGACCCAGTGAGCATTATGAATAGCATGATACCCAACGACCATATATCCGCTTTGATGGGATCATAATAACGCCCTTGTATCATTTCTGGAGCCATGTAAAAGGCCTTCCCGACAGGTTCCGAGCATGCTGATTGAGCCGGCGATGCAAGTCCGAAATCGCAAATTTTGCATTCGTCATCGTCGGTCAGTAACACATTTTCTAAGGATAAATCGCGATGTGCGTACCCACTTTGATGCAAATAACGTACGCCATTTATAATCTGTCGAAAGTAACGGGCAGCATCCATCGTATCCAATCTCCCTTCCGCGCTAGACTGGATCACATCAAAAAGTTCGCCTCGGGCACAAAATTCTAGGACAATGTAAAGGTACCCATCATGCTCGATTTCATCCAGCATACGGATGACGTTTTCATGGCCATGTCCATTGAGTGCCTTAAGCGCACGATACATTCCCAATTCGAAGGCCACACTTTCACGAACGCGACGCCGAGTCATGAGCGTGACTTGAGCTGCTGCTGACGTCAGCAGCACCCTTTTGACCGCTACCATCTCCTTTGATGGTGTGTATAAGCATAATAAGACGTCACCAAAGAGAGCGTGAGCGAGTCTTCGCTTGATCAAGTACTTTTGAAGTCGAGTGCTCGGTGCCGTCAGTGCTTTAGAGACTGATATATGATACGAAGATAATGCCATACGTTTGTAGATACTTACTATATTAGTTGCACTGTGAAGTGTAAATGCTTGCTGAGTCAATTTTCAAGTCGATCGCATCAAGTGTGTCGATATCGAAACTATGTTCATGCAACATGTGATTTTATAGAAAAACGAATGACCTTCCAATGGCTGGTTCGATTTTCTCTCTATTGCAGCCAAAGCTGCTTAATGAGTCTAGTTTCAGCTTTCGCAGAAAGTTTTGCAAAATTTTCCTGATTTCGTTCGATACTATAGCAAATCCGACAGTCCGAGCAAAGGTAAAAAGAGAATCTCTCAAATGATAACTCGAGGCTACTTCGAGTAGTACTTTGGACGGGTAGATGGTCAGAAAGGGCGATTGAATTATCCAAGTGTAGTAGTCGCTTGTATTCCATCTTGTTTCTCCATCACACTATTGATAGTATCGGTATCTATTCCGAATTCATCCAATGCGCCCCATACGCGTCATAAACGCGCGGCTAACTTTCGCCACGTGTCCTAGGACCACCCGATTATTCTGCGTATCGAGCAAGGATGCATTGATCCAGTGTACACAATTAATCCAGAACCCATTGGGATTCAATTCGTGGACGAAATCGACTAATTGCCATCAGAAGCGGTTCAAAAGATCACACAAGGAATCCCATTGCACCAATCATTGACTCATCCGAGCATACTAAGTGTCTATGTACGCATGATTTTGCATCTCATGCAAATCTGAGGAAGCTACTTTTTGAGCCCAGGCACCTAACTGCGTGCATTTCTCCAGGTAGAAGCTTAAGGATGATTTTGCTACGTACAAGTTATTTTATAGCTGATTGGCGACTCATTACAGCTTGTTGAGAGAATTTGATATCTTCGTGAGGAAGCCTAATTCATCCATAACAATTTATTACTGGCTAATGTGCTACTTTTGAGGGATTATCCTGCAAAATTTGAAACTTTGGTTTGGCGACCACCAACTTGTGCGATTTATATAAGTTGTTTGTTCAACTCATTTCAATGCGTTGCATGTAGCCGACGTATTCGGTGACGCCTAATTCCTTCGCATTTAAGCTTCGCATTCAAGCTTCTAGGTTAGGATAACTCGTACTCGGAATAAGCGGGCATACATCTTGGAAACGAGCAGAGGTAACGGAGGCGCTGAACGGAATTCATAGTTTTTCTTTAATGCAGAAAAATGTTTGCAGATTCATTGCCTCGCAATATATCCCATGGGATACAAATGCCGCTGGATTTTTCGGATAAGCTTCCTCCAAAAGTAGAAGACATTGAAGCGATCTCCAGCACGTGATGAAAATCGTTTTAAGATCGTCAATCAAAGTATATCAGATCCTTCTTTAGAACATAAAGAGAATCTAAAATGTGACTTCAAGAGGCCCCGTAATATTTTCTCAACTGGTAAATTATTAGATGGCTATGCAACCCAGCTCAAAGAAGGCTACAAATCCCAAACAAAGCGGAATTGATGCAGATTCAAGTTTCAGTAGCTTTTAATCAATTAATAGGAAGGGATTAAAAATGAGCTGGTGTAATATGCAAAGAAAAGTATTGTGCTAATTCGCTACAGAAATGGACATGTAGGGCTTTCTTAACTGCGAACTGCATATGTAATTATAGCACTGGCATTGAGTGCGGCAAAATAATCTATGGTCAACACCAAGATTTCATTATACTACAACATGGACCACTCATGAATATATAGTGATTCCACGACCAAATCCGTCTTCCTTTTCGTTTGAAAGCCCTACTTGCTTGAGATTCTGGGTGACGATGCAAGCTTTTAACAAATAAAAAACAATTATTGCTGACAGCGACTCCGAAGCCTTCCTGACGGGTGATATTATCACAAAATGTCGATAAATATAACGGCAAACCTCTATGGGAGAGGAAATTCCGTAGGAGCTGGTAGAAAGCTCCGCCGAGAGCCCGACGACGCAGAGTGAGTTCATATAAAAACCTAGCCAATTACTCAATTTTTAGGATATGATAGGATGACATCGTGTGGGCTTTTTTCTACATTTCACGTTTCGCATCAAGCCAAGGTGGTATCAAGCTCGGATATCGTCAAGGTCTTCGAATATACCATGAGCAAACATGTATGCAGTGCAGACCAAAGGGCGTTTAGCTTATATAAAGAGATAAAGACTGCCTAAGAAAATTGGTGCTAGCAAGCTTTTGTCGAAATATTACTCTCGTGGCCGTGCTCGTCATTTACAAAAGGGCTGGTCATAAACAGAGGAAAGCATCATGTCTACTTCCTGAAACATTTGTTGATAACGCTTACTTTAATACTCGGAAAGAGCGCGCAGTACCTCACACAATTTCCTTCAACCATACAATTAAGGTAATAATCGCACTCAGATATCCACTGCACAGGTAACGACGGAAAAATCCGCCCCACCCATAAAACACGCCCGTGGTGATGAGCGCTGAAGTTTTATTATTGCAAACAGAATTGTCAATATCACCCAATCATATAGCGAAAAGCTGAATTATCCTAACTGACCATCACTCACTCATTTGGCATTTTAAACCGATACTGGAGCTGAGCTTGTATCTTTTTGGGAGTTTGCGGAATCTATTGGTCAAAACTCAGCCAATGAAATTTATGTATTTTGAGGTGGGCGTACTTTTCCGTCCATCAGGTTCTGAATTGTTTGTACAAGCCATCAAAGCGCAGGAGTGTTGACTTTGTTGAGCAGCAAGTGCGTGAGTGTGCTGTTTGACATCTCTGTAAAAGGATAACCTTGCTATATCAATACATTTCTCTTTGTGCCGCAACTTCGTATTCCCATTTGCGTGGGTTAGGGTATGAATTGCATGCGTGAAGAAATGCTCATCCGACCTTCTGAGCATACAAATAGTAATACTAAATAGTGCACTAAACTGAAACGAAAAAAATCTTTATTTTTGTCTTCTCGGAATGTCTGTGTGCTGGTTTGACTAAAAAAATCCGAATAAATCAGTCGAGGAAGCCCTACTTCTGCTGATTCGAGTCATACTTTTACCTTTTCGATCAGCCAAAATGCTTAGCTGCAAGGATCGTTCTCCTTAAGCATTCGAAAAGCTGCACAAAACTGAAAGTTTACGTTAGTAAACTTTCAGCGCTCATCACCATGGGCGTGTTTTACGGGTGGGCGGATTTTTCCGTCGTTACCTGTACAAGTGGTCCTCCTGATCAGAACCGTCATAATTGAGAATTCGTGCATCAAAATCATATATTAGCGCTGACATCCAAAACAGCTGATCAACTCATGGCAATGGAAGATGCGCTTTACGATCCCAAAAGCCTAGGTGAAGTTTACACCCCGCTATGAGCTATATCAATGAGTGCCACGACTGAAAAACGGAGAAAAAATGAAGATACTGAGATTCCGAGAAAGCTTCGTTCATTGTGGATCGCCTTTCGGCTAAGCTTCTCTCCGTGGAAGTGATATATTCGCTCGTGGAGTAAATCTATTGTATTTCTCATTGGCGATGGTCACATGACACAAAACTGCTACAATTATAAGTGCGTTGCCGACAACTTTTCTTGCTGATTTCATAATTGGGTTTTAATTTTGGTTTGGTGGTTTGGTTCTGACCCTGCCACTCCAGTGCGCTGAATTCAATGCCTGCTCCGGGATGATTTCGCAGCACGCGGTATGAAGAGTTGTTTGATCTGTTTCGCAATGCTACTGTACGATTTGACGCTAGGATATGCAGTTTTTATATGCACGTCATATTGAATCAGTACCCAAAGAGCAACTTTGAGTCGCACTTTTTAGTGAAAGAGCAACAGTCACTAGTACATACTGATTGTAAAGTCAACGACGTCGGCAACGACGGACACATAACCGACTTGTGAGTCAAACAAAACACAAGTCTGAAGCTGCGTGACTAGATTAGTGGTGTCATCGACGTCGGGCTCTTCCTCCACTACGCTGTAAAATTGCACAAAAAGCCACAGCACGCAAAACAGAGATAATGGTACGTGTAGAGATGCAAGCCAGCTTTGCGAGATCCAGTGCGCGATATCGCCACGATCAGGAGGAAACATTAAGAACGCATCACTGCCACGATTATGGCTTGCGAGCTGAGCGTAAGATTCTACATCCACTTTGCAGGTAGCTTGTATTTGAGCAGAGTCTTCCCTGCCACGTCAGCCAGCTGGCACCTCCACGTGAGTTTGGATGGCACGGTCCTCAAGTGAGCGTTGCACCTCACAGCGTACGCTTGAACTTCGTCCTTCCAGTGGCCGGATAACAAGTCAAGCAGAAGCAGGATGACTCGCTTGTGGTCGTGCGGTCGCCAAAGATGTACCGCATTCACTCGATAGTCATCGCGGTGTTCTACCACGCAGTCAAGTTGCCATAGAATTGCACGTCGTTTACGTCCTGGAGCTTCTTGATCTCTATACATAGCACGCGACCGAAACCGTGACGAGTCGAAATGTAAAGAGCTTGGCTCTTCGCTCGTAGGTGGCTTGGACTTGAGCAAGATGAAGGAAGAAAAATTGTTGCCGTCCGAGTCGGCCAGCAGTGTCGCTGTCGCCCTCTGCTTTTTTTGCCTACCACACTTCACCCACATAGTCTGCTTGCCACGCGCATTGATCTTCTTCTTCGGGATCGTTTCAACGAACACGTCCGTCTTGTCTGCGCTGTAGCCAAGCTTCTGTATCCACTCGCGGACCTTGGTGGCGAACGCGCGACTCAGCGCGTTGTCATCGACAGGCGATGTCTGTCTTGCGCGGTTTTTGGTGCAGAATTCCAAGCGATAGTGACGGAGAAAGAAGCCTTCCACGAGTTGGATGCGACAAATTGACAAGGCGCGATGCCCAATGCCTCCGCTACCTCGCGAGCTTTGATCTGCAGAATAGCTGCACATACCGGTATACCGTCGCAACGCAGCTCGTTGATCAACCCAACGACATTTTCCTCTGCGGCTGGCGATAGCACTATAGCAACCCATCACGGACGCATGCGCTCGTGAGCCGTAGTTCGAGTGTTGCTTGCAAGCGCGGAGATCTAGGAAGCGTTCTTGTTTCACTTGCTGATGCGCTTGCGCACTTCGTCGCGCTGCTCACTAGCAAAAAAGTGCGATCGTGTTGTCAATGCCGAATGCACGATAGTGCTCCACGACGGCGTGCTTGTAGTCGAATATGTACTGAATCCACTTGGGCTTCTTTGCATGCGTACTTGTGCCTTTCATGCTTGTTCGTCCTTGGAGGTGCGCCATTTGGATGCTGTGCACACCACACCTTTTGCCTTGCTTAACGTCTATCCTTTCTTATGTGTACCACATAAAAAGCACAAATGCATCTAAATTGCTCCAAATATAGCTGCGTCGCCTTTAAGATACTATCGACGCCAATGAGAAATACATAAGAGTATGTGTCTCACTGCTGGATGCTCATCGGATATACTTAAGCTGCTATGGAATAATTTAGTCTTTTTATTTGGATCACTTCTCAATAATGAGTGGCATTATAGCGTGAGCAAACTCGATCGTTCCTAGCTGATGTACCCCGTCGTATCCATGATATGCATCGAAGCGCATCTTCTGTTACCAAATTCTGGCTTTGGTTTTGGCCATCCGCTTGTGCTCGATGATACTTAGTCATACTCAACTTGATAGCCATATGTTAAGCTGTTATTTTCCGAAATTATAATGTAAACGTTGGGGCACGGTCACTGATGATTAATTTTGGTACACAACCAGCTCGCATATCTTCTGTGGTGATACAGTACACCCGCCGAAACGTCTATATTTACAATAGATCGCTTGCCATAGCATCACTGGTGTCTCAGAACAATCTTTCTGCTTCATTTCTTGCGTGTATGATTGCCCATCTTGACTTCGTTGCAGCAACAAAAAAGGTACGCCTGGCAGCTGATTTCACTGCAACTTGCGTATACCTAGTGGTGCGACTGCGGCAATGTTTCATATGTGACTTGCCTGCTAAGTGGAACTGTCGAAAAGCAACCAATTTTTCCAGAACTTCATATCTTTATTATGTTCTCGCAATTGATCGACAACACCTTGATTCGATGGAATATATATCGATGAAAACGTCACTCTCTCGCTGCGAAAAGTGGACTTAGAAAGTATAATCGTTATTAGAATGTCATATTTGGTACTGGAGCAGTTCGTGTCTCCTCTGCGACACATGAAGAAATCCGGAAAATGTGAGCATAAGGTCAAGATTAGTGCTTTGAGAACCACTTACCATTATTTGACGACGAAAATACCAATCCGCCAACCGACTTACATAATTGCACCTGGGGTATCTCCCAATGCTACTGGGCATATATGAGCCAACTCGACACAAGCTGCATAGCGTTTACAGTACTAAGTGGAACCAAGGTAAGAAAAATATCCGTTTTTTGTGCATGACTTCGACAGTAAATTGTATTTTCTTCCATAAGAGATTTGACGGCGAGTCATAACGGTGGTAATGGAGTCCGTTCGCAGCCTAAATAGTAAGCAGCTTGAGCGAGTGTGGCGAAGTCATCAGCGATAGGTGAGACTGCCAAAAACCGAAGCCGTTCCATTTTGCACTTACTATATAATGGTGGCTGCACGCTCCCGAGATGATTGATAGAGTTGTGCCAGCACAAACAAGTGACTGAGCACATAGCAACTGCACCGTCTCTGCATCTTGTTTTCTCCTTAGCAGTAGTGTATACTGCTTCTTCAATACCGTAATTATTTAGCCTGGGAATTGATAATTCTCATATAGTAGTGTTGTAAATTGCTATACTGTATCTTATCTCCCAGTGCAGTAGAAGTAATATCGTGTTTTAGATTGTACTGATGGTTGGATTGGTATCGCTCGCTCTCAGGTCAGCGAGAGGATTCTCCGTATCCCCCTCATATCCACAATTGTAATCCTTTTTGAGAAATGATCATTTCCGAAGGCAGTCAATTGAGACATAGTGCTGATGTCTGTGTATCTCATCTACGTTTATTATACTTATTTCACAGGCTGTCAATCTTACTCGACACCCCCCACTGCAGTTTCAATGGTACACTATGAACCCGTAATTTATTTCTTCTGATACAATAATTTTTGCGACGGCTTATGTTCAGGCTTTCAAATCGTTGTTTCGAGAAAAACGTTCATTTCCACTTAGCGACATTAAAAATGTTCTTATTCTATCAATATATATCTCCAAATCATGTCTTCTGTAACACTTCCTCCGTATTCGAATGATTGGTGCACTAGCGCAAATTATGGCTAGTAAGATGTGATAATGATCAAAACAGGAATATTTTTGAATATTATTGTCCAGCACAATCACCACTATCGTTCTATATATTGACTGGTCATGGGCGTGCAAAACGGACTGCTCAGATGCATTTCTACACCATCGCCATCTCCCCACGATCCTAACGTCCACCCGCTGCGCATTACTATGTGAGACAACACCATCCCAATCAGTTCTCATACATTTTCAAAGAACATATCCAACACGGATCGTGCGCAGCTTGTGCATTTTTTGGTTTCCAGAAGCAACAACGGCGTGCTGATTCCTGGTGATATCAGTGCTGCAGCGAAACATTTCAACCACCATCGCAACACAATTAGCCGCATATGGTCACGAAGACAAGATACCACTAACGCACACGACTTCGTCGGGGACGTGTCAAGCAGATTTCAACAGTTCTCTTGGCGCAAGCGACTCAACGACACCGATTTGGTGGAGCGCATCTCTAAGGTCCCTCCCCAGAATCGCATGCGGATTCGCTCTTTCGCCACTGGTGTTGATATTTCGACATCTGTTATCCAGCGCCTCTTTCGAGAAGGAAGCTTGAAGAGACACACAAATAGTATTAAACCGCTTTTGAATCCTTCAACTTTGAGGTAAAGGTTGCGTTTTGCGCTCGAGTGTGTTCAGCACTGTGATGGAGAGCTAAAGTTCGACAGCATGATGCAGGTCATCCACGTTGACGAAATATGGTTTAACGAGGACGTGGAGACAACAGAGCGCCTTACCTGATACCTGGCGAAGCACCTACTTTACGGCGCCGAAAAAGCAAGTGCTTTCTGGGTAAACGATGCTTCTCGCTCTATTGCAAGACCAAGGTGGGTGGTGTTACCTTTCCAAATTAGTACTCCCCAACTTATTATACGCTCTACTTCAGCGCACATATACGAGTACAAGTTACTACCTTTACAAATTGATATACTTCTTCAATTCATATAAAGTTAGCACAGTGCACACATCCTTAAAATACATGCATGGTGCACCAAAATTAAAAATACGGAGGAAGTACTTTTTAACGTTACCTAGCACATCCTTGCTTTCATTTTTCGATGAGTCTAACATTCAGTGCTGCAGGTTTGCACTCATTCCAAAACGTCTGTATAAAGTACGTACTGTATTCCGAATTATAGAAGCCGATAATTTGTTTACTAATCGATGCAAGGCAACCAATAACGTTGCTTTACGCGTTCAAGTTTCTTTGCATAGGAGCAAACTACTCATCATGAACGCCTTTCTTTTCGCACATGCTGGCAATTCATTAGCTTGATGAGAGACAAGTACGTACTTTATAAGATCAAAGCATTTAAATTGTTTACTCATCAAAGCGAAGCACATGATAACGAGCTTCCACAACCATGTGTTTCATGTGCATGTGAAGGTTCGGTTCCAAACACGCTACCTGTATCTACATTTCAAGTGCGTATACTATATACGCTTAAAAGTTACTTCAAGGTCAACGTTCAACTCTTATGATCCAACGCTAACGTTGACCGCATACGATTTCGCAATCACGATTAAACGGCGGGGATGAGAGGGTTTGACGTTCCAATCTTTTGCAGACTACAGCCGTTTTTCAAATACAAGTTTTATCGTATTCGTTTTACAATCTGTCTATCTGACTCTAAACCACCCCTGCAGCTGACTTATTATCCTCTGCAAGTCTTCTCTGCTGAGCTGACAACCCTTCCTGTTTTGAAGGCGTTTGTTTGAGGTAGTGATTTTAGAAAGCTTATTTATAGTAGCAATATGTGTATTTCTGCAAATCATGTTTCGGTAATATTATTCACGAGGTCTAGGCACATTATTGCGTTACATTTCCAAGCTAAGTCTAACGTTTAATGTTGCAGGCTCGCACTCATTCCAAAACGTATGTATAAAGTACGCATTCCGAATCCTGGAAGCCGCCAATTTGTTTACTAATCGATGCGAGGCAACATATAACGTTGCTTCACACGTTGGAGTTTTTATGTATAGGAGCATAATAATTTGACGCTCGATTTTCTTTTGGGACATGTTGCCCATTTTTTGCGAAGTGTCTGCTGCAACTTTATATTTTGCGACAAACCGGAATAAAGTTGCTCTAAGAAATGTCTCACTACTCTATTTTGGTAATTTTCAGCACGCGAAATTTTAAATTCCCAAACAAAGGTATGTAATATGATTATGCCTGCGCGCGTGTTTGTGTTAACGCTCCTATTGCCGCTTGTATGTCGTATGTCGCCGAAGATCGTTTTGAAGCCCGAGAGGAAAATAGCTTCATCGTCGAATCCAGCGACGTGAACAACGACCCCAAGCAAAGGTATATGATGTTTGGATGTGTCTGCGCGCGTGTTTTTGTTTACGGTACTGTTGCCGCTTGCATGTAGTATGTGAAGCCCGAGAAGAAAAAAAGCTATGTCCACGAATCCAGTGACGTGAACAACGACCTTTAGTTGGATAGATACGCTGCATTGACTGTCACAAATATCTTACTTGTTTCTGGGCGTTTCGATTCAGCGATGGGGAGCGAAGAAGAGAACGATGCGCGCACGGAATCAGATCTCAAGACATTATTAAATGCCGCACAGGACATTGAAGCTGGTACGCGCGACGAAGTCAAGCCACGTAGTCTGGTCGAATACAGCCCGGACGTCCCACACTGTGAGTCCATATGATTGCTGTTGATTCTCTAGCTGCCTTGTTCTCACTTTAAAATTTGTTATGCATAATAAAAGCCCCAAAGAAGCGGAAAGCAGGCAGTTGGGCGACTAGGATAGTGACGGCGTATGAACGTGAGGAGATATCGACCGAAACGCCGCCTTTCGCACCGTCCTACTTTGGCTCGTGGGACGACTCGTTCGCGTACCTGAAGATCTACACGGAGGAGAACCTGGTACGGATGCGCTCTCGCAGCTTTTTGAAGACTCCCGCGTGGAACGCGATATCCCGAAAGATGAGGTGAGCAGTGGACATGCGTCTATTTATTGGTAAACATGAAATGACATTTATTCTCCCTTTACGTCTGTTCTATTTATGTTGTACATGTAGGTTCGGGCGCGCCATGGTCCCTTTGTCGATCGAGTTTGGTCAAATCCAGTTTCGCTGCACCATGGAAACTTGCAGGACGCATGTGGATGAAGGATACGAGATCATGTCGGTATCCGGAACACCGGCTGTGAAGTACGCTTCATCGCGCAAGCTTTGCCTGTGCTCCCCGATGGTGATGTTCATAGTATACGGGTGATTATTCAGGTACGCTCTACTTTATATGTCACTACGCACACCTGCTCAAAAAGCAAGTGTGCCAACAGCTGAACTTTGCTGAAATCGGACGTTACAGCATCCAGTACACAACCATTACCTCTCGAAAGAGATTTGGAGCTCGTACACGACGAGCACCATGATGGATGTCGATATCTTCCTGGGTAAAATCGACGCCATGGTCGACCCAGATGCTCCCTCCAGTCGCATTTCCAGTGTGATTGGAAAAGAGCTGGGTATGTCCATGGAAGTTCCCGCGTTTCAGTCTGTTATTTTGTGCATTGACTCCTATCTAGCGATGCCTTGCCGACAGGACTATTGCTCACGAGAAAACATATCAAGAACTTGTTGAACGGGCGACTGGACAAGCACGTGATCGAGGATCGGCCGCGCGCAATGCTGGAAAAATTTATTCAGCACGGCGACAATACGTGTGTGCTCTTTGAGGACGACATGGGGATGACGGGTGCCATTGTCATGCAGACGGAGGCTCAGAGATGCGTCTTCGAGGAATCCGGCGCGTGTTTGATCATAAACTTTACCCACAACCCCCACAACTTGAGGTACTACCTGGGTACGAACCAACATGCAAAGCAACTTAATTAAATCATTTTCTTTTTGTCTGTACCTCCGGCCCTCTGGTTTGACAACACAGACTGGCAAGGAAGTCTCTATTGCTGACTTCCTGTGCCTCAATCAACGATTGAACACCTTGATCGCGGTGCTGAGTACCTTCAAGGACAACAACCCAGCGTGGACGAAGACGGAGACCTTTGTTATAGACAAAGACTATGTCGAGTGGGCGGTCCTCGAAGCGCTTTTCCCAAAATCCAAGGTACGCGCTCAGCATGAACCGAACGGATGGAATCATGTTGTTTATCTGTCTAAACTTTATCTTATTTGTGCGTGCTTGTATAGGTATTTTGTGCCAGTTTCATGCGCTCAAGTACTTTAGACATGTTGTGAGAACGGGAAAGCTGCGCGTTTGTGTCGAGGAGCAGTATGCACTCAAGGGCCATTTCAGAGCTCTCATGTACGCACCACACGAGCGTGAGCTTGAGAGTGCGCGCGAGGATTTCGTCCAATACTCAAGAGAGCACGCGCCCGACATCCTCGTCTATTTTCAAAACAATTGGCTTTCGTGTCGGGTAATGTGGGCCAACTCTCGCCGCGACAAGCACTCCACGGCTGGCAACACGACTACGAAACGAATCGATTCCGATTGGAACCAGCTCAAACAAACACTTGGGGAGACGAACAGCATCGACAAGTGCATGACGGCGATCTGGAGACATCAGCTTCGCGTTCTCAGCTTTTATTATAGCGCATTAAATACGGGGAACGTTTCCGCGCGCTGCTCGGACAGCTATCCACAATTCCTGCAGTAGGTTCAACATCGACTGAGCAACTTCGCACTTAGAAAAGTAACTGAAGAATATGACATGTACCTGATGAGCCGAATGCAGATTCACGGGAGTGCTTGGGGAGCGTGGAGCGCGTGAGTGGCTGTAAAAGAAGGGATTTACGTGCTCGCAGTAGGATCTGGCGGCGTTGTGCATGACGACTGGGTGGCATGGACCTGTACATGTGCGCACTATCTGACATGGCAGCTCCCATGCCGCCATATCATGATGGTGGCTGACGACTTCCTAAACCACGCGCAGCTTCCAGCAACCACCATTCAACCGCGATAGAACATTTACCCCAAAAGTGCTGTGAACGCGCCTCTGCTTCGTACGATCGAATGTTTCCGGCACATTGATGACCACCCTTTGTCTACAATTACCTATCAGCCTGTACAGGTGTCGCTTCCAAGTGCCCGCAGTCGATTACACTTTAAAAGGCTGTCACGACACGAGTCACACAAGGTTACAGTGCTCTCCGAATGTGAGAAACACAACATCGTGCAGCATACGATCGATCCTCTCGTCCAGCTCTTAAAAACGTTTCGTCTGAGAAGTTCTACGGATGCATATCCAAGCTCGATGAAGCTGTCGCACAACTTCTTGATTCCTGGTCGGTGAAGTCGCCAATTGACAACTGCAATTCTGGTGACAGAAGTGACGACGACATTAAAGTGGATTACGACGAATCGTGCGCGATGGACGATGTGGAGATTGACTATCTACGCGTGTTCGGTGAGCCATTGCCGATCGCTGGTGAGATGGATAGTGGTAGCGGTCACGAGCAGGGTGAAGACACGGTGGACATCGGCGAAAATAAAAATACTGCATCAAAGAAAGATTTGCACCAGTTCATCTCTCTGAAATCTCGTCAAAAGATGAGATACGTGGGGCTGCAAAACGCACCAAGCAAGCCAAAGTCAACTTAGAGCCCGTTCTACTCACTTTGCAGCCACCGAAACTGACGGAGAGCGAGACAGCCCAATTCAAGGCGGTGTGTCAGACGCAGAAACCTTTGTTTGGAAAAAAATGACGCCTTTGTTCAACACGCACCGTACAACGAAGCGTCCGTAAGTGAACCAGTCCCAGATATCCAGAGTGAAAGTGAAGTGGCACTGGTTCCCTGTGCGGCAGCGGCAAGGAAACTTATACTTCCAGCCAAGTGCAATAAAGGTAACGATAGCACTCGACGAGTGGTGTCAACAGGCATTTTGGCGATGATGAAGCTCCCAAAGCCTAAACAGTCAGACAATGTCCGCAAGTAAGGCGCTAAAGGCAAACAGCGGCTCGGGATCAACGCGGGACCGTCACCAGTGTTGGAAGTGAATTGCCCAGTAAGCCTCAATGATTTGCTCTACTGGATGGTGAATTCAACAATGTGGAGCTGGTGCGCGACATAAGCCACAAATATCCTGTCCACTTCGTCACCACGAAATTCAACTTGGAAGCTCTGACATCTGCAACAACGTTTAAAACCCAGGGTGCTTCGAGCAATGAGCCGTACCATTTCGTGGTGCCGTATAACATGAATGCACGAATGAGGAGCTCCGTGGTCCAAGCTCGGTAATCAGCCAGCCTTTCGAGCGAAGAAGCCGCAATCAGTATCGACATCGAGGATGGCACCAACAATCAGAGCTTCTTCGTCAATCTTGACGCATACTATCGCCCATTTACAGAGTACGTATCAGCTCATTCCTTTGGTTGTTTTGAATTTCTACTTATATAAAGTTAGTGACTTGTGTGTGTGGTCAGGGCTTTCATCAATCAAGTCCCGAAGTTTTATCAGCTGAAGGCTATCTTTCGAAAGCACATGGACGACGTGTGCTGGCTTCGTCGTGATTGGACCGTCTACTCGACAAAAGGTACGATCCTCCTCTTACGAACCATCGATCCAGCTCCAGCTTCAATAGCACGGGAGGTGGAGCGCATGTATCTGTCTTCGCGCTTGAAGTGAACATTTGTGTCGGGTGCCATGCATCCGCTGCACACAACAAACCATCACGTGACCTCCACGTCGTTCGATGAAGTGATTGGGAAGCTCGTGCGCGACAGGTTCCTGTCGGACATTGCGGTGACGTTCATTTTGCAAAACATTTGTCTTGACTTGCACACGTGCTTCGTGTTCAACCCACTGCTCATGTCGAGGTGCGACTCATATTTGCCTGCTCAGCATTACAATCACGTGGGGCTCACCATTTTCCCGATCAATATCGAAAATCTCCACTGATCGCGATCACCCGTCTTCACACGACCGATGGTCGAGTTAGAGTCACACTCTACGCCCCGATGGTCACCCCGAACACCAAGGCACATTGGTCGTCATTTGGGAGTCGTTCTGTGTGCCGATTTTTCGGCGTTGGCACGAGCGAGACATCCCGGGAATAGCGTTCTTTGAGGACATCGACGTCGAGATGCTAAGCACCCCGAAAAGAGGGACGGTCACAACTGCGGTGTGCTGGTGCATTGCCCAAGCCAGCTTCTACATCAGCGAAACGGCGTACGGGCAACAGCCAGGCTCACAGCGCGTGCGATCCCGAGATCACAAGTACATAAAATCTGTAACTATTCACGTACTTCGGCTACGTATGCTCTGAGAGTTTTTGTGCTTATCTTCAGAGACGAAGACGTCACTCGTAGAGGTACAAGCGCGAGCTACAAAGTCCAGGAGATCACCGACATGCTGAGCACGTGCTTCCATTAACTTTGCATATTAGGTGTAAACAGTAATAGAACCACATCACGATTTCAGCAATCGTATAATCTTGCTCAAGTACAAAAAAAAAGACAGCAAAAAAATTGAAATTGTTTTTTATAAATAGGGTGTGTAGCTAAAATCATTGCAACACGAGATACTGTATCGAAATATAATGTTGCTGTAGCGAGACTCGTGAAATGCACGTATTCTGTGATCTGAAAGCAAGGCAAAGCATAATTACAATCGTGTGTCTCATAAATATGCTGAAAGGCTCGGTATCAAAAATATCAAGTACGTATAAACTACGTATACTTTACACTTAAAAGTTGGATAGAATACAACGCTCAGCGCTCACGATTGTAGGGCGGGAATAAATTAGGTTCGACGCTTCCAAGTTTGTGCAGAATGGTATACTGTAGTATACCAAACCCTCAAACATTACCACATCACTAGTCGATTTCCGAGCTGCAATCAACACGATGAAGATTTATCTGATACAAGCCACCTGCCTAGTTCTGCTTGACGTTTTTCCAACGCAATACCATTCTTTGGATGGGGATCACATGGAACTATCACTCATTCCACGGATTGAGGGTCAAAGAGGCGTGAGGGTGGAAACTGCGCGCCTAGAACGGTCATGGGATGGTGAAAAACCCGGTGATATTCTTATGGCCTTTTACTTCAATGGCGAATACGTTTCTCGTCATGTTCTCAAACGCTGCTTCCCTAAATCTGATGTATTTGAACTTTTTGAATTGTCTCGTCGTGAAAAGTATTCGCTACGTCCATCTGCTAAATTTATCAATCCAGGAGGCTGGAACAAGAATTCAGCAGGCAAACATGGCTATTTGGTACATTATCAGCACAAGTCCGAGCTCGTTACATTCGATGTTGGCTGGGCAGTGCCCTATTCGTACCTGGATACTTTGGAAGCAAGAGGAAAATGATATCGCCCGGTCAAGAACCCAAATGTCTATTACTTTGCAATGCTGGATCTTCCATCCTTTCTCGATCCTCAAGAATACATCAGAATGGGTACCAAAGGAGTGTACACATTTGAATGGCATGAACTTTACCCAAAAATGTTTTTTAGAGATATGTCAGTGGATCTCAAGAGGGATGGTCGAACTTTTATACCCAAGAGCTGGCTGCATCACACAAACATCAAGTTTGGTTCTAAGGTATTTATCAACCAGAGGGTTCGAATTCGTCTTCAAGACGGACCAAATAGAATACCCAAGAAAGCATATGACCTGTATCTAGAGCAGCTTCAAAAGAAAAGTTTGGCTCTAGCTCAAATCAGGCTATACCAGCGAGATTATACACGTCCATTTCACCACAGCTCCCATTTGGATCCAGTTATTACAACCGTTCCTGGCATGACTGCAATTCACGTCGTCCCTAAGCATGCCTCTGATTTCAAAGCCGCTCACGACATACTGTCCTATTTCATTTTGAGTGAAAATGATGAATGGGTGCTGGGTAATTACTTTATGTATGCTAATTCTATCGTTATCGATACAACGGGAGAGCAGGAACGATACAAATTTCTTTCTCGACCACCACCGAGGATAGGTTTGATGATTTTAAAAAACCAAGCTGGTGCTGAATTCATTGGTCTCTTCAGCTCAGTCTCGTGTTTAGAGGCGGAAGCGGTCAGATACATCGACGAGCTCATTCATGTCATCTTTAAAAACGTCCTTCTGACGCCAGCAATTTGCTACTGAATTGCTCGTCTGTGGCTCTGCGCATTCTCCATTCTTATCATTGTTTCGCTCTACACAACGCCTACGCAGCGTCTGTCTCAAACTTAATGATACCAGCGCCGTTCCTTGCTATGTAATTCGGGAATCTTGATCGTGAACATGCATATGAACCACATGCCTGGGCTACAAGTGCGTTAAAGTGTTGGGTTGAGCCCCATCACCTTCCACACTTACGACTGGGAGCTTCGTGATGGTTCGTTGGGATGGGACGTGGTCGAGCTGCAGGATGACGCGGCGAACCTTCCAAAAATTGTCAGTCAGCCCTCAAACATCTTTCCATTCATCCAGTTCATCTTCAAGATATCATGCTATGTGCCGAGCTGCTACGCTGTCCCAATAGAAAGATGTGGAGGTCACATGGAGTCGCCTGCACTGTCCCTGACCGCTACCATGATTCGCTTGTTGGCCTCCTTCCGGCCTAAAACGCTGCTTGGGGAAACAGGCTTGTCGGCGATCGTGAAACTATCATTACAATATCGTAGCTATCTCCTGTTCGTATCGGCTCGACAGTATTGAAAGTACGTCCTCGACTGCTGCTGTCGCCACCGAGTCTACCTAACCGCCCGGGCAGAGCGACCTAATTTGAGGGAGCTCGTGATCAAGAAAAAGCTCTCGTTTGCTAGTGTTCCTTGAATATAGCTTTGCAGTCATCAGTCTCGCCAGAAGCTTGAGACAAATTTATCGCAACAATGACCTACCCAGTACGCATAGACACCAGCTCACAGCGATCCAATCCCATTTTGGCTTTGCGGATCACTGATTTTTGTGTCAAGCCTGCCTGCAATCCACAAAGTCCTTTTGCTCCATCGCTTCAGGAAGCCAATGGGGTTTCTATCAACAGAGTGAAAACATGGAACGAGAAGCTTTGTCGATCGATCAAAATTTGGCATTTCATTCTCATCTAATTCACAAGCAAATACTGGACATATAGCTATCCATTCTTAGGATGTTGGCGTTCCAATTGCGCTTGCAATGCTTGTAGTACTTCCTCATAAGTAGTGCAAAGATGATCTTTGATCATGTTGTCGGAGAGGATGACCTCATTGAAGCTTTCATTGTCGGCTGGTTCCAAGATGGGAGTATCTGTCGTGTCTTCTGTCCCATCATTTTGCCGAAGATATAGGACCCGACCTGGCGATACAAGAGGTTCCTCACTCCATTCTTGATCTTCATTTGGATGAATTCTGCAACCAGACACACAATTTAACGACTCTCACACTCTCAAAAATCATTCATACTTGTTCATCTTCATGCCTGATTCTAGACCCACTTGCATCTTCGTCTGCGTTCGGCGGAATGTCTCGTCATACTGAAAATTCGCTCCTTCGCCTTTCAAGGGTGAACTGGATGCTTGAGTCGATGGGGACAAGTTCGGGTCGCTTTGACCCAGCTTTCCGAGAGTGATATCGTACAAGCGAGTCATTTGATTGTACCAGTGACCCAACTGGGGTGTAACTACGCAAATGTCAATTTCTCAATCAATTTCACACGACTTTGGATGATGTATCACACCATGTGTTTGTAGGTCTGTTCCAGTTATTACAACTTTGTCAGTTAGCTGCTTGACTTTTGCCTCCGTGGACGCTAATGCTGCTGAAAGCACCCCAAGTCGGTCGACGGTCATGTCTCAGATAGATACAAACAAGGAATTTTCCTACCAGACCAGCCATACTTTACCAGTAGCGAATTCTTAAGCTCCTCAACTTTGTGCAGGTCTAATTGATCCATGTTAAGATACTCGAGTGCTGCATACCATTTCTCAGAGAACTGATCTCTCACTTGCTCTCCAATTTTCTAAAAAAGTAATATGAAAGCATTAAGACATATGAGACGCTGCAACATACCTTTCCAACTTCGGCCACTTTGGCGCTAGCCTTAACTCGCTTTTCGTCGAGCTTCAGGTCTTCTAGTCGTTTCATGACATGATTGAGGTGATGGAAACTCTCGTCACGTCGATCTCGAATCTTTTGGATTCCTTCTCGCGTCTTCCGAGCCAGCTGAGTCTGCTCAGTCATTCGAGATGTAAATCGGGCGTGTGCTCGATTTTTCTGCCCTTCCAGCTCTTCTACAATCATCTGTTTCAGGGAGGTACGCCAGTCGAATGATGACACGAGCTCTTGGAGCCGTAACAAACTCTGCTGATGAAGTCGAGGTATGCAATCGTCCCCGTGGATGATAGTTGTCACAAATGAGCGACAAGCTCTTGCTAGCTCCAGAGTTATACATGCTGGTGTAGCAAATCCAATACACTGAAGCTTTTCACGCAATATTTCGCTGCTCTTACTATGCAAATCGATCGACGCGAGCGCAGCGAGACCAGCACCGAGACTATGACCTGTGAAAAGCAAAGAGTAGTCTGGATATCTCTCATGCGATTCTATAATATCGCTTTCAGAGTGTTTCAACATCCAACGTGAAGCATGTACTATTCCTCGGTGACCGTGGCCGTGCAAGAAAGGCTCACGAAGGAGACAAAGATCGATACAGAAATCCAAAATAGATGCGGATCCTCGGATCGCGACAATGATTTCTTTGTCAGCATGATCCAGCAAAATGATAACCTTTGGAAACAACACTCCACCAGAATGTACTCGTATGATTTGTGACTGTGAAATGCCTGATTCAGTACAAAATTGCTCGGTGCTTGGGGCGTAAATTGAATCACAAATGCGAACGTATTTGAGTAAGGATCTTACTTGATGCTACACAAAAGCGGTCAATTGAGCAGACGTGTGCCCCATTCTACTTCTACCGAACCGGTGGTGGTTTAGTATATGTTTTTGAGGAGCTAGGTGCTTTGTGTACGGCTTTGTGGCGGTTTATGCGATGCTGATGTGCATACACTGGCGAGAAAAAGTGGTTAGCTAAGGTCCTTTGCTGATAAAGCAAGCGTTCATCAACCAAGTAATCCGAAAAACCAATCTGCAGCACTCCATTTTTGATACAAATAGCTTTGACGTATCAAACTCAGACCTTCTGCAAGAATCTTAAGAGCTGGAAGCGTATGGTTGGTGAATTCTTCGAGCAAAGTGAGCGACGAGGGATCTGATTTCTGATTTATTGTATCAGATTTAGTATGCGGTTTGGCTTTGTCGCTTTTGTGTTTTGTGGAGAGGTTGCAAGTGTCGTGAAATCGAGACCGATGCTGTCGAACGGATTGTGCACGATGAAATGCGTACTTTCGCACTGCGACTCGTCTACCAGCAGATAATCGGAGCTGTACCCAATGCAAAGCGAATGCCATAGATTTCTCAACAGTAATTGCAGTGTGAGACAAGTGTGCGGAGATATTATGAACGAAAACAATGCGTTGTGCATGGTCGCTAGTATCAGGTGACGAACCGTATTTACGGGCTCAGGTTCGACATTGTTGCTCCGAAACATTTTGGCAACGCACAAAGAGCTGCCTGTGGTGCTATGGAGCTATCCCTATCAATACAAAATCTATAAAAAGCTACATCAGCAGTGCAAAAGCGGAATCTGCGGAAACGTGTAGTCAATCGCTCGTGCTTTTCGTATCCCTCTCGTCGCTATGGAAGGCGTGGTCATATCCGATAGGCAGACCGGAAGCTTGCGCTACACAAAAACTTTTTCTAAAGCGTTCGAATTGAAGCATCCGTTGTATGAGAGGATGAATCTTAGTAGCACACTTTTCGCGTTCATAGCATTCGCCGGTAATGGACGGAATTTGGGTCACATTTGCGCTTAAGCGTACTTCTCTTGTTTCAGAAGCGACATTCGGGATGCCTACAGAATGCAAGAAAGATTATACTGGTATCAGGATGCTCGACCTAGCAACCGAACGCGTATTTCTATCTCCATGTCAAGATTTGGTGGTGGTACAAGTCGTAGGCTTCGTACGATTGACAGGCCTTAACTCGCGGCATCCTAGGCCTTTTTTATGAATCCAGATTTGAACACAGATATCGGTCGGTTGGTGATACTACGATGTGATGGCTATAGGGTGGACGTATAATAACTCTGATACTGATAGATCACTTTTGCAGCGGTTCATTGTCTCGTATGATAAAGTGGGATACAGCGACAGGAAGCGAGACCTCGTAAGAAGATTTTCATTTGTACAGGATGTGCCCGTGTTAATGTTTCTCGCTCTTGAAGCCTGGAATATATTATAAAACCCTTCAATCCTGCGTTCTCAGCGAAGTTGATTATGTGTCTCGTCAGCTCGCTTTGGAGTACCATGAGGCATTGAAAGCCATGGAGATGGAGTCTTCGGAGAACTACCAAATTCACTTGCTGATCATGTCGCTCGTGGAAGCCACTCCACCCATACCTTCATCTACAAAACATGTGAATGTGCTCACCCTCATTATCGATTTCGTAAAAAATCTCTTCAGGCAACGACAAAACACAATTTCTCACTTCTCCACACCAAAGGAGGTACAAGTATGCATCAGCATCACTCGTACGCGGATTGAAAGCTTTGAGACTGAAAAAAGCTTAAGCAGCGGCATTTTGGATTGTATCAAAGCTTTGAGCTCATCCATTTGGCATACACCACCTCTAGGAGATCCTTCGTCGACAGGAAACGCATTCATGCATGCCTACTTGCAATTCAGCACAACATTGGAGTCTTCAGTTAGGGCAAAGCGGATCGCTTCTCAGTGGTGTTATAGAAATAATAGTCTCACTTTCGTATACCATCACGAAAACCAACATCTCCATCGTATCGAATCCAGGATAAAAATCAAAGACTTCCTCAAGCAGCTGGATCTCCTAATACATTCGTGTACCTAATACCTCGAAAGACTCTGCCGATCGTATCGTTCACCAATTTCATTGACGAGTACGAAGAGCGCCTTACTGCAATCCGTCTGAGCGCGTGTTCAAAGCGCATAAAGTGGAAGTTATTGTTGAAGCTACAGGAATAGAATTCTTAGAGCCAATTTCTCACGCTGTCTGATTGGGTAATAGCTGTCTCTATCTCTGAGCAACCGTACAAAGATATCGTAATAACGTTTCCTTAGCGGCGAATTTCTATCGATTATGTGCACTTGGAACCATCTAATGCTCCCGTTATTACGCCAGCAGTCCAGAAACTTGTCCAAGCAGTTGTGTTACTGCATACATCGGTCATATACCGCTGTTCCATCGGATCTAAGAAGTGCTGATCCCAAGCAAATACAAGCCCGGAAAAGTGCGAACAAAATGGGGCCTACAAAAACGCGTTTTGCACACAGCAAGCCGAAGAGATATAACCTCCAGATGCAGGCAAAACAGCACACCACGGACAGTAGAGGTTCCTACAAGACTCCAACAGTCCATCCAGAAGATTCGATGCATGGTGCGTTCTTTCGTCTTGTAAGCTGACGTGAACCTCATTGTATTTATAGCTCAAGGCGAATACGCAAAGCTTCTGAACGAGACACTTTCATCCTCAAAAGCTGGCAGCAAATCGTCCTTAGACAAGCCAGAGTATAGTATACTCACACCAAGAATGATGTGTCAAGGCCTGGACGATTATGTAATCGGTCAAGAAAGTGTCAAGAAAGTACTCAGCGTCGCTGTACACAATCACTACAAACGTCTGCATTTACTTGATTTGATGCGGGCACAGAAGGAAGCAGCTGTGGCCAAGGCAACGATGCTCAAGTCTCGAATTGAACTGAACGATTTGCCCGAGGGTCTTTCAGATATGAGTCGACGATTGCTTTTGGAACAAGTGCTGAGCGGCTTGAATGAGAAAAGCTGGTCGGAAAGCGGAGTAACCGTTACAGAAAACCTGAAAATTTTGGAAGATGTGGAACTTGACAAGACCAATGTGCTTCTTCTCGGGCCCACAGGCTCCGGGAAGACGTTGCTGGCGAAGACACTAGCTCGACTGGTCAAAGTTCCAATCGTCATTGCAGATGCGACGTGTCTCACACAGGCAGGATACGTCGGGGAAGATGTCGAGTCTGTGCTCTTCAAACTGTATCAAGCTTCAGGCTATAATATCGAGGCGACACAGCGAGGAATCGTGTACATTGATGAGATTGACAAAATTTCGCGAAAGAATGCGACGACGAATATCGCCCGAGATGTTTCAGGGGAGGGCGTTCAACAAGCATTACTGAAAATGCTGGAAGGAAACTTGGTCAATATCCCCGAAAAAGGAGGCCGAAAAAATCCACGGGACGATTGTGTCACCATCGATACAAGCAATATTCTCTTCATCTGTGGTGGTGCATTTGCCGGTCTGGAGAAGACGATTGCGGCACGGACATGTCGTTCGTCCATTGGTTTTGGAGCAATCATGCCAAACACAGATCTACACATGCAAAAGGAAGCTGCTGCTTGCATGGAGAACGTCGAACCGGAAGATCTAATCGCTTTTGGACTGATTCCCGAGTTTATCGGTCGACTTCCGGTCATTGTGAGTACTCGAGGGCTACAGAAGCAAGAAATGGTGCGAATTCTAAGCGAGCCGAAAAACAGCATTGTCCGTCAATTCAAAGCTTTATTCGCGCTTCAAGGCGTCGAATTCGTAGTCACGAAAGGTGCTTTAGAAGCCGTCGCAGAGATCGCACTTGAGAAAAACACGGGCGCCCGGGGTCTACGATCCATCTTGGAGCGCACACTTGTGGATGTCATGTTTGACCTACCAGATTTACCCAGTGTCCGAGCTGTTCATGTTGATACAGGAACGATTTTGAGCAGGAAAGCACCGACACTCGTGCGAGATGATGTCAAAGAAGATGTGAGGGAAGCTGAGGAGGAGGCCATAGAGCCCGAAAGCGCTTTGTGAGTTTGTATATCACCCAAAGGAGCTCAATTTGTGTCACAGTACGACAGACTATTTCTTGCTCGTCTTCTTACTTCCTTTCTTCTTCTTTTGCTTTCGTTCCAGCTCCAATTTAGCCGCAAATGCCAAAGCCTTCCGAGTTGAGACCTGGCGCAAGCGGTTCTCTTCGACTTGAACCTGACGACAACGCTCTCGCTCAAACACCTCGCGTTCCTTCTCACGCTGTTGACGACGTTCCTCCATCCTTTCCATCTAGACAACAAGTGAGACGCTGATCCCTCCGTGCCACCACTTTCTCTGCTTACATTGGCCTTTCGTTCCTCAGCAGTTCGCTGACGGGCTTGTTCATTCTGAGCCGCCTTGTTCAGCGAGCTTTGAAGGCTCGTCTCCATGGACTCCAATTTTGCAAACTCGCGCTGGTTACGTTTGAGCTTTTCGTGCATACCGACCGCGTCCAAATTGACAATCCGATTACAGCCAAATTCCAAACAGAGTAATGTATCATTCTGTAGCATTCCAGCCGCGAGATGCTTGCCCCCATCCGCTCCAAGCATAGTTCGCCAGAGATTCAGGCTTTTCATGCTCGAATTAACCGCCAGCATGGATGCGATTGCAGCAATTCCAGCAGCTTCTCGCTCGCTAGAGGTCAGGTCGTTGCTCTCCAAGCTCAAAGACAACAGTGTGTCATTCTCACAAAGCGCTTGAGCAATATCAGAGGCAGCTGCGGATCCCAATTGATTTCTTTCCAGCTCCAGCCGTAGTAGTGTGGTGTTTCTCCTTAAAAGTGCCGCTATATGCTTGCCAGCTGCGTCATCGAGCCCATTTCCGTTCAAACTCAGCGCCTGTAGCGAGTGATTCAGCATCAAATTCTTGCAAAGCACACGTGTTCCAATGGAGTTGAGCCGTAAATCGGCATATA
This sequence comes from Albugo laibachii, assembly GCA_902706625.1. Lineage (NCBI taxonomy): Eukaryota > Oomycota > Peronosporomycetes > Albuginales > Albuginaceae > Albugo > Albugo laibachii. Next base: position 65,239 of record CACSLJ010000118.1, read on the forward strand.
TAGGTGTCGTGTTATCGCTGATCAGTTGGATCCAAACTTTGAGGCGGTTGTTCTGTGAAAGCTCCAGCATTTCCTGTCGTAATTCGTTCTCACGCTCCATACGCCGCTGCTGGTTGGTCTCTTTAAAGTAGTTGATCGCCACTGCTCGAACCTTTTGCTCCATTCGAATTTCGCGATCCATTTCGTGCTCCTCATTGAAAGCTTCCTGAAGTCGAGCTGCATCATCGTTGAAAAATCCTTTAGGCTGAATTCCACGATCTAAAAGCTGATACAAATCTCAGATAAGACTGTAGTCTGCCTGAAGCGCGATGGAATACGCAGAACCTCTCGCCGAATATCATTTTGGAACATGAAGGACGCGTCGGTGGGGACAGAGGTGTCTGGTTTAACACGACTCAAAATTGCTTGGCGGTCCTGAGAGGACAAGCCATTGATATCAAAGTCGATTTCCCCCTCCTTCTCATCCTCGAGGAACGGAGTCACACCCGCCATTCTGTTTGTTTCTGCTATAAATAACGATCAGCCGTGGAGATAGCGACGGTCAAATCCACACGCCGTCGGGATCCGAGTCGGATTCTGAATCGGAGGAATCAGAATCATCTGGAGGATGCAATCGATCGACTGTCGACATGCGCTCATCCAGCTGACTTGTGAGTTTCTTGAACAATTGGATTTGTGCTTCTGAGAGACCGCCAATGTCACTTCCCTGCGTGTATTCGCCTGTGGGTATGATCGACAAACGGGCACGTTGGACCAGGTTGTGTGCTTCTTGTACCTGCCGGGCAAGTGCGAAATTGCTCTCTTCCATGACTTGGATGCTCACATCATCAACGTTATCAGCTTCACCAGACATGCGTAATGAGCTTTGTAGCAGAGACGAAGAAAATTGATGTTGAAATGGGTCGTCAGACCGCATAAAACGCTCTGAGGATGCGTTTATACGCACAATACCCTTTTTCAGGTCGTCGCGAAGGATGTCATTAGGCAAGGATTGTATCGAGCGAAGTGAAAGCGGTTCTCTCGCCCGTAATCGCTGTATCTTGAGCTTTTCAGCAAGCGCTTCATTGCCTTCAGCCCGTGCTCGGTCTTCTTCTTCCAGCAGAGCTTGTGTCAGCTCATCTAATACGCTATCACGAGACTCGACTTGTTCGATTGGCGATGCTGATACCACTCTACTGCTGCTCATAGCCACGTCAGTTGAGACACTAAAGTCTGTCACAGTGTCTTCTCGCGCTTGAGGATCTGCTTTATCCAGCTCGCAGATTTCGCGGTCGATCGACTCTTTACTGCCACTTTCATCGGTGTCGCTCTGCGTTTCCGGCACGTCGCTGATGATCTTGTAGTTTGAATCGCACGGATCAGCAGATACTTGGTCATTCATGGCTCGATACTGATTCCAGCAATCGTCACAATAGAGCTGCCCATGTTCATCAGGATCTAGCTTGGATTCTTTCTCTGTAATCCCACATTCTGCACACGAAGCAACTTTGGGCACTACTACAGAGATATTCATCACATTCTGTAATCCCTCCATAAGACCATGCCGCTCGATTTCGAGTGGTGAGCACGGAATATCCAAGTCCGAATACGACTCTCGCTTCAGTCCTGATACTGCATTCGTTAGCTCTGCAATCACACAATTCTGCTTTCCCACAATCTCCACCGGCTTGTTATGGATAGCAGAGGCGATGATTCTTTGGGTACTTTGCGATTGAAGTATATTTTCATACTTTTTGGCTTCAATTTTGATCGTCTCGAGTGCTTCTTGCAATACTTTCGACTCTTGAAACACTCGACTCATTGTGACATCGGCAATGAGCTCTTTTTCGCTTATTTTGGGGGACGTGTGACCTGCACTACTGTCATAGCCCGAAAATGGCATCCCAACAGTTTTGATTGTCGATCCTTGACGAGAGTGTGAGATCTCTTCAGCCAATAAACTAGACAATGTACTCGGTCGAGTGTCGGAGATATATTTCGTGACCTCTGCTGAATGAAAATCATCTTCGGCGGGGTTATCGGCTGGTCCACAATCATCTAAAGAAGGATTACCCTTTCGATGGCGAAATTCGAGGACCACTGGCTTTTTCGATTGTTTCATCATCCGAACAATGTCTTGATACCCTTTTTCTCGCACGCTGTGGCCATTCACATGGACTAGTTCATCACCTGCTCGGGCGAGCAATATGCCTTCAACAGATCCCTTTCCAGTAAATCGGCTGATCACAGGCAGCTCGGAATTACTGGTAGCCTTAAGTTTGAGTCCAAGCTCACCTCCATACCATATAAGCTTGAAGTAATTATACGTTGCATCAGGTGGTGTGGTCTGTGTCATGTGATCCTTAATCTTCTTCCGATACACTTTGTAAAACTTGAGCACGACTGGTTTTTGTATGGTTGTAAGCATCGACACCGATTGACGTAGTCCGAGATATCGCGTTTCTTTACCATTAATTGCAATCAATTGATCACCGATACTGACTTTATCCAAGCCAAGACCCCGCCCTTGCCGTTTGCGCTTGTACACGCACGGAATAAGCTTATTTTTGTCGTCCGGACGAAGAATGATACCCAAAGGCCCATCCATCCAAAGAATAGTATACTGCTCTTGATTCATTGATGGGATCCTCAAAGTCTGCTCAGCATTCCGCTTCGATCTGGTAACATGGAAGCCATTGGGCACACGGAATCGCAAATATACAGGTCTCGGTATGTTTTTCAGCAGTTTTACGATATTATCGTACCCTTTTCCAGCGGTATCAATGCCATTGATTGACACAAGTAGATGTCCAGGTGCAGCTTTGGATTTATACGCAGCCGATTTCGTTGGCATAACTCTCCCAACAACTGGAGGCATATCCTCGCCAAAGTCGGGACATAGCGTCAAGCCGAGAGGTCCTTTATCCCATTCTATCTCATATTCCATCGCAGTCAAGTACACTACCTGTCCTTGTGCACGGTAGTCTGCTGTTGTCTATGCTACAAATATGACACAGGCTGCAGCCTGAGAACCTGCTCTCTATAGGTGATGCGGATAAGGTCGCCAGCAGGCTGTGCCAATGACAGGTTCATATTTTAGGGTTGAAAAAAATTCAAAGTTTGGTATGTATTGGCTGAGGATCACAAAAAAGACACGGGCTATAGATGGAAAATATAGGCGTGACGTTCAGAGAAAAAAACACCTCCTTTAACGTATAGTTATCAGTAGAAACGGCAGAGGACAAGCTGACTAGTTGTTACAACTGTCTATTTTTATCTGTAAGGGAATCGGGCAAAAGCTGTGCGGTATGGACGATGAAGCGCAAGAGTCCACAGCTGATGTGCAGCACGAGAGAATTGAGAAAAAGGAGCTTCTTTCCCCAAACGCACGGATTCGAAAGAGGCTGACCTCTGCGAAAGAGAACGCGCATTTATTTGGCTTTGTATGCGATCAAGGCGAAGTGATACAATGGATGTCCGCCTGTCACTCTGATCTGATCCCATTGGGTCAGACGTTGGAACAAAAAGGATTTAAAACGCTGAGCAGTATTGCCTTTCTTACCGAAGCAGATATCGATCCATCCATCGATGCAAATATCAGGCAAATGCTCATGATGAGGTTGTCGCGATTACGCCATGAAATCTATCGGATGTAGACTATATACTCGATTAGTGCGCTCGGAGGAGTCGTACAGTACACAATCGAATACTGACTGCGCATTTCTTGTCGATGAAATTAGAAACAGTACTGGATATATATCTTATGAGTGCCTTTGAGAGTGAATAGGAAGATGGCAAAGATACCATTGGTCAAATTCAACTTACAATCCGCAGATTGCATTCCTTGGTGTTTAAATGGATTGGGAACGCTCGAGAATTCAATTTACTACGCATGGACTCCCTTCCCTCATAGCGTATCGATTCGATCTGCGGAGGCTCACTTTGAGCGAGAGACTTGCGTTCAAGTTGCGAGCGGCTAATGTAACAGTCCCGGGTCTCAATAGATTTTTATCTCAATTGAGTTAACATTCAATAAAATCGCCCTTTTCATTGTACAGTTACATCTGAAGGCAGTGACTTTTTCATTAATCGACTGCAATGATAAAATTCGAGGACTGATGCCGAAAGTGACGATACTATTCCCTAGTTCACAAACAATTGATGGATTTTCAGCAAGCGGTTGACATTAGGGCGCATCGGATCACTACAAAGATCACTGCGAAGATCACTGTAAGTGAATAGGATGCCAAAGCGGAAGCCGCATGCCTTCAAGAAAGAGAATCGTATTTGGGGCACATACAGTACAGTTCGCATTACTTAATCCGCAACAATCGGTACGTCTACTCAATATGCGCCTTTGTGGCCAAAGAATCCAAAGCTTTTGTCATCGCGCTTCATATTCTACCGTCAAACCGCGTCTTGACTACAAGAAACTGACTGAAACACTAGAGGAATGGGTCCAGAATGTTCGAAATAGAATGTGTGATGCGAATCCCGAGCGCGTAGTGGCCTTATATCAGCATCAAAGAACGTTGAAAACAGAGCTAAATCATCTACGAGCAAGGCGAAATGTCTTCGTACAGCACGTGAAATCCACAAAATCTCAGCATGTCGCCACCACTAATGATTTATCAGAGGAAATGCAACGAAATGGTAAGCAGCTGAGAGAAACAATCATTTGCAAAGAAAAGAAGCTTGAGCAAGTAACCAGTGAGCTGGAGCTTGAAGCTATGAATCTCCCAAATGACACGCATCCAAACACGCCCATTGGCGCTGAAGATGCCTCCAAATTACTCGTTTCGTACGGTCAGAAACCTCGTTTTGACTTTGCCGTGAAAGATCATTCCGATCTCATGCACGATCTGGGCTTAATTGACACCATTAGCGGAGCCAAAGTCGCCGGATCAAAGTTTATATACCTTCGCAATGAAGCAGCTATGTTGGAAATAGCACTGGTACAATACACGTTGCAAAAGCTCCGACATCGTGGATTCGAGATTGTTTTCCCTCCCGATGTAGCGCAAAGTTCATTGATTGAGGGTTGTGGCTTTCAACCCCGAGGAGAAGCTACTCAAATCTACTCGATTGCTGATTCAGATCTATGCTTGACAGCCACATCAGAAATTACATTGGCGGGCATGAAGACTAATGAAATTCTACCAACAAATGATCTACCACTCAAGTACGCCGCCTTTAGCCACTGTTTCCGTACTGAAATCGGACATGGAGGTCGACCCACTCGAGGAATGTATCGTATCCATCAATTCAGTAAAGTAGAAATGTTCGCCTTTTGTGCGAATGTGACTCAAAGCGAGCACTTTTTTCAAGAAATGCTCACGATACAATGTGAAATGTACCAAGAGCTTGGATTACATTTCAACGTGGTCGAAATGGCCACACAAGAACTGGGAGCTCCTGCTCATCGTAAATTGGATATTTTGGCTTGGATGCCCGGACGAAAAGAGTATGGAGAGATTTCTAGCTTATCGTACTGCACAGACTATCAGGCAAGACGGTTAAATATCCGGCATAAGGCCAACAAGAAGGACTCGGCAGCTTTCGTGCATACATTAAATGGCACAGCGTGCGCTGTACCGAGATTGCTGATTGCGTTATTTGAGAGCTATCAGCAAGAAGATGGATCGGTGCGGATTCCAGTTGTGTTACAGCCTTTTTTAGGGATGCAAGCAGACATACGGCGACCCTCGCGGTCTATAGAGAAAGCAAAGATAAGATGAATATCACTTCCGTTAGCGCTGCCGTACATCGCGTGCACCACATTAATTAATCTAACCCAAATTAGAGTATTACATTAAACAAGGCATAACGAATGGACCGCTGGCTGTAAAGATGACATCTTCCATGCAAAATCAAGGCCTGTTGATCGGTTCAAGCCAGGAAATGGAAATGCATATGGCAGATGCGACGACTGGCGCTCAATTATTCTGCTTCAAGCAATGCCGTCCCAGTCAACTCGGCATCCAAGTGATCCCAAGAACAGATTCGCTGGTGTGCATTCAGGCCAATAAGCTGGTAATCCATATTTACACTTGGTCGCAAGGAGCGCCGATTTTCAGGTGTCACGTTGCTGAGAGACTTGGGCCTGTTTGTGTGACTCAGTGTGGTAATTTCGTGTTTGCCGGAGCCCAAGAATCTGGCAAAGTGTATGTATGGGATGTGAAAACAGGGCAGCTTGTGGCTGTCTGGGACGCCCATTACAAAGGCGTTCGAGCGATTGCTTTGACATCTGACGATTCTCACCTCATAACAGCCGGAGAAGATGCAATTGTGCATGTTTGGCGGTTGGTTGACATCCTGGAAGAATCAGACGCAGGTTTTGGGAATATGTCAACACTTGTGTCTTGGACAGACCATGTTCTTCCTATAACGAGTGTTCATTCGAGCCAAGGAGGTGTAAATGGTCGCGTGTACACCTCATCCCTTGATCGCACGTGCAAAATTTGGAGTATATTTTCGAAACATTGTCTCTATACCATCACTCTTCCGTCATTTGTGAATGTGTGTCTCAGTGATCGATTGGAACAACGACTCTTTGCTGGTTGTGGAGATGGAAAGGTTTACTGTATCGATTTACATGCAGCGGCTGCGGCCAATACGGCTGCAATGGCTCGAATTGTCCACACAAAGACCTCACACATCAATGACTCCACCTCCTTGCTGTCCAACTTTCTTCATGGGCACGAAGATTCGGTCACAGCCATGCAATTAAGTGCCTGTGGACGCTTTTTGATATCAGGCTCAGCAGACAGCACAGTTCGCGTGTGGGACGTGCACAGCCGACAAACACTCCAAACAATGAAATTATTCAAAGGCCCTGTGAGCTGTTTGTGTTTACTATCCAACGTACCAGCAAATTTGGGTCGCAAAGCGAAGAGTCACTCTAACACTTTGCTTCCAGTAGCGCCCTTTAAGAAATATATGAATTCGGAACAGCCGATTATATAAAACTTGATAAATTGTTTACCTTAATGTATTATGCTTAAAACGTGCAGCAAAATGAGCATTAGTGTTCGGCCGGACGTTGACGATTAACTGAAAAGATTGTAGTTATCATTCAAAGAGCAAAAATACCAAGCTTTTATTACGAATTTACACAAATCAATTTGCTGTGCATACATGTCGTACTTCGATGGCTTCTGTTATCGGGAGGAAAAAAATGTGGTAAACAAGTAAGCCCAACGTCCGAGTGTTGTGGTTAGGTCCGACGACCACCAGTGTCTCGAAAGTTGGTGATCTGAGTGTTTGGATTCATCTTAGGGAGGGCCATTTGGATCTGAACCTGGGCCTGGGTTTGGGGCTGGGTACGCGGGTGGGCTTGGGGTTGGATGTGAGGGCTGGTTTGGGAATGGGTTTGGGGATTGATGTGGGGTTGGCTATTTGTAGCATGGAAGTTCCCAAATCGGTGGCTTCCGGCCGGTGCAATCACACTTACATTCACTACAGCACTTAACAAATCCCATAGGATTTTCCGTCCCTTCACCACCACACAAAGGTGCACCGATTACCAGAAAAACCATCCATTGATAGCGCATATTTGATGTTTGTTAGTATTCG
>CACSLJ010000119.1:0-72702 GCA_902706625.1 Albugo laibachii
AAAAGGACGCGACGGATGGTGCGTAGGGAGCAAGTAAGCTCTAGCTTGTCGAGCAACTGGGGGGCCGTGAAGTTTCCCGTCGCTACCGATCGCAGGAGGCGCCGTACGTCTCGGCTTGTCAAAATGGCTTTTCGTCCCCTTCCACTCTTGGCTTGCTGAATCTGCAGTGCTGCTCGCTCACACGTACGCGAGCGCTTAATCCGTTGCGCGATGTCGCTCAAGGAGTGTCCTGCCTCACGAAGTCCACAGATTTTTCCTCGCTCCTCGTCTGAAAGCTCTTTTTCCCTTCCCATTATTTGCAGAATGCCTCAAAGCCACAAATCATTGGAGACTCACTCTAGCTGTCTGTATTACTCATCACTAGCTGTCACAAGTGGAATCAAGCTGGAAGGGCTGTCTCAATTAATCTTGCTTTTTGTGTAGGTGGGGAGTGTCTTATATTTTTGGCCAGGTGCCGATTTGTGACATGTGTATGGAAACACCCCCCATCAAACTGCAAAAATCAGCTCGATTACACGTATACCCTGTTCAAATTCCTCTTAGATCTAGCCTTTCCAAATAGCAGCTCTCAACTCGCAGTGGTCGCTGAGATTGACAGCAAACTTAGGGGTAAATGGGGTGTACTTTATTTTTGGCCGGGAGTGTACGTACGGCGTTCTTGACATACAGTCATATGAAAAATTATAGGCGCACCCGATTATTTCGATTTTCTTTTCAATTTTTCATTTTTGAAAGCGATGTTCAAAGAGGAGCTATCATGGCAAAAAAAGAGAAAGAGAACACAGAAAACCACATGCAAAAAGAGTTAAATTGAAAGAGAAAACTCAATTTTTCACATTTTGACCCTATGAAAAAGTAGACGCGCTTTAGCTTCTTCCCTACTTATCGGTAGTTTTGTCCCACTGGAGGATTACTTGAGCCATTCGGGTAGGCAATCCTTCAATTAAACGGCGTAGATACTGCTGATCGAGCTCGCGCCAGCATATCTCGATCTCGTACTTCAACTCGGCCCTGGTAGTAAATTGGCGTCCGTTTGCATACACCGACCTCACCAAGACATCCCAAACATTCTCAATCGGGTTCAAGTCGGGGCTTCTGGCCGGCCTTTTCATTGTCCCTGCGTCGAGATTCTTGATGAACTCCATTGCTTCCCCTGATCTGTGAACACTGGCGTTGTCCTGCTGGAAGAGCCCCAGAGAGCGACCGCTTTGGCGATTTGATTCCTCGATCGCTGGAACGAGTTATTGCTTCAGCGTCTGCACGTACTTTGCTGAATTCTGTCGCCCCTCCAGAAAAGCAATCTCGCTCTTTCCAAAGCAGCAAAAGCTACCCCAAATCCTCACGGACCCGCCTCCACGACATTGCAGGAATGCTTCTCTCGCTCGTTCCGCAGGTCGTGCCAGTAATACTGGCAGCCGTAGGACCATCCAGGCTAAACTTCTTCTCGTCTGTGTAGATGGTGAGCTTTAATTCGTCCAGTTTGTTTAGGTGGCGAGCGGCAAACTCGACTCGTAGCTCCATACGCTTGGTCGTGAGCTTGGGGCTTTTTTGCTTTTGATGTACTTAGCAAATTTGGACTTGCGGAGAACCTTCAACACCGAACTATAGTGAAGAGTAAACGTGCTGCGTGGATTATCTTTGTTAGCCTTCTCTTCTAGTAGTGCAGCGATCTTCTTGGACGATTCGACGCACGGCCCGGACCTTCCGTTTTGACGGCCTTCCTGTGCGCTTTTTGGGTTGTTTCCGCGACGCTTGCTGCAGGTACGTGCGCACGATCTTCTAACTGTGTTTCAGCTCTTGCACGATGCGGCGTTTGCTCATCTGCAGCTTCTTGAACGCGATAATCTGGCCGATCTCGAGGTAGGTGAGTTGCTTCCCCCTCGGCATCGCCAAATCTTCGATTGACGAAAAAAAACATGTGTGTAAACGAACCCAGTGATCTTAATTACACCTCTGTTTCAATTGCTACGTTACTGGCCGTTGGCATTTTTATTTATTACCATTATGATCGAAGTGCGTCTATACTTATTCATAGGGTCAAAACGTGAAAAAAATTGACTTTTCTCTCGTTGTATATCGTTTCTGCGATAAATTCATAACCTCACAGCGCATAAGTGGTACTTGGAGGTGATTTGAATGTCCAATGAGGCTCTATTGAGTCATATGTGAAAGGAATGCATTGTGCAGCTCTGTTGTGACCCATAGGCGAAATTTGTGGTGCGGTGTCAGGCCGCTCAACACTTTTTTGAAGGATGGTAGCCACGCAATGAGGAGATGAAGATTCTGTGACAGAGACAGTCGGCAAGCTCCACCGTTTTGCGAACAAGATGCAAAGCTTTTCTTGCTGACCACCACCCATCGCAAGCTAATAGTAATGCTCTTTCCCATCAGCGCCCTAAGCTACCCCATCCAATTTTTTGCCTGGATCAGCTTCCAAAAAATATATGAGGAGTAATATCGAGTCATCTGTGTCGCCTCCTCAGTTCCAAGCACTCACAAATCAAGCCCTGGGATCAAGGATTTTGGATTCATAACATCGCATACAAAGTGGAGAATAAAGCTTTGAAGCCGATCCGGTCGCAGTGTCTGCCCCACTAAAAGCTTCTGAAAAGAAGAGAGCCCGTTAAAGATCGATCACTTCTGTCGATTTTTGGATGAAAATTTGTTCGCATTCTGGTGACTTGGTCCAACGGAGCCATAATATGTATTTTCGAAACTGCGTTGCTGAATCGATGACGGTAAAGCGCTGAAAAATCGATTAAAGCTTCTTTGCGTTCTGTTGTAGCCAAATTGCGGAAAGCTAGATCTGTTTTCCAACTTTTCGACAGCAGATTTTCATAAAAGAATTCATATTCGTCGATCTCGAAGCATTCTGGATGTATTCCGTGGACAAGATGCTTTGAAAACCTGGGACGGTCGTCTTGAAAATTTGTCGACCGAGATATATGTATTCCAAAATCGGCAATAAACGAATTTTTCGTTCTTTTACACTACTCGAGCCTTCTATTGTGGGCGAAAGAGTTTCTTCCAAGATGCAGGGAAAGGATGCCAATGTAAAGCTACACATGTGATCTACGGCGCTCAACCGCTTGCCCGAAATGTATAATTTTGATCGCTGCCGCGCGAATTGATGCCTGTCCATTGATTACAAATGCGGCAGTACCCCATCAAGCAAAACTGATGCATAGGTCGACGTAAATTGGATATTTTACCACGCGAACCAGTGATTGGACGGAAGTTTTTACGATTCAATAGGCTCCTAGCGTTTGGTTGGAAACAAGGCGTGAAACACGGACAAGTCGAGCCATACAATGATGTGGCATCAAGGTGCGGTAATGAGAAGGTGAACAATGGATGTGGATATATCAAAACGTCAAAAAGGCCGTATCAATCCGCCTGCTTCTTCTACCAACTCGCAAGTTTCGGCTTGCACAATGAGAATATAAAAAGAGATAGAATGATGGGATGTCACGCGTGGTTTCGTGGTGGTCCAGTGGCTTCAGATCGGCCATAAAAAAATTGGAAAATATTTTGAAGGTTTGGATAGTAATCGCCATCACTGGAACGAAGTCGGGTGTGGAAGTGAATCGGAGGTATTCTAGCAATCCTATGGGTGGCAATGAGTGTGCCACGAAAAGACCTTACGAATAATTCGAATACACTCTCGGAGTGTCTTCATCTGTTTGCACGGTATTACGGATGCCGTAACATCTTCTTTCAGGTTGAGATGTCACTTCAGGATGTCGAGTCTCACCAATAAGGGCTGCAGTACAGCAATACTTCTACCTTCAGTACAGGACTTCTTGATCAATCTGTTCGTCGTTTGGTCGAGTGATGCTAAATCGCAACGAGAAGGACTCTTGATGTAGCTTTCTCTCGTGAAATGAGCCTATGTTGAAGATTTTTTTCTTCTGTCGTCGTCTGCACTCGTCGCGGTTTCGTTTTGATTTGTTATTTGAAGAGCGCAGGTTTGTCATCGGGTTCACTCCTGAGTGTGTGTGATTCAAAGCTCCGTGCGTGCCATACACCTTTTAATGCTGGCTTGTGGGTCGGTACTTTCGTCTGCTCGATGTTTCGGTCGCTTACATTGAAAATTGATTGTAGCAAGGTGTGCTTCGAGCTGCTACGAACATGGTTTGTATGTTTTGATAATCATAGATCGCTTCCATAAATCTTGTAATTCACGTCGCTGAGTTGAGTCGCAAAACATGACATTTCACGAAGAATGTATAAGCATGAGTCATAAAAGTAGCATATTATGTAGCGCCTTTCGCGAAAACGTTTGTCGATCTCATGTTTTTCAGTATCTAGTAGCATTTCCCTTAATACATCATATCCTGCTTTTCGTACGGTTCTGTTTGCATTAAGTCATGTTGATCTCCGTATGATGTCCCATGCAAAAATGCTCTAAATCTAACAATTTAGCTAGCTTTATGTTCACCTCTGTATACATTGAATGTTTATTGGCTAAACAAATCTCTGCAAAGCCAATATAATGAGGCGGAAGTGTTCCATCGTTAAAGGGTTTGAAGATGAGTAATTTGCACTCACTGTCATGTCGTCTCTCGATTACTTTGCCCATATTATAAGGTAACAAATGATGAACAATCCTTAATTTCACCGTTAACCAGTTAGATAACAGACAGACCTGCGTTCGACTCTGCTTTCACAAATTATTACCAATGCGCTCGATGTTGCTTCCGATAAGTGATTAGAATTGATGTTAGCACGAACTACTAATGTACTCAGAAAATTAATAGTAAGCTGAACCGGCAACAAATTATGCATTCGTTTGTTCAGAGAATCCGAGTAAAACATCTTTGGAACGAAGACTTACCAGTGAATTTGATGGTATATACCTCTTGCAAGCCGCGGCACTATAAATGAAAATGATGGGGTGCTCACAAGGCAATAAGATCTGAAGCGTTGACTCTATAAATTTGGCCCGAAAGACCTTTGTTAAGTATCGTTGAAAAAGATTGGGATGCTTTTGTAACGGCATTGGAGTGTAGGAGCACAGGTGTTGACTAATATTCACTTCGGCTTTGAGCCGGAGCAATGGACGAGACACGAATGAAAGAAAACGCTTCTCAGAGGGGTCTCCGATTGAGATTCCAATAAACCATCCCTGAAGATTCTTATTCTGTTCGGCTCCCGAATCAGAGTCTTAAAGCATCGAGAGGATGAGGATGGAAGGAGCGTGTTAGGCACTTGAGCTGTCTTTCAATCCAAGTGGAGGTATCAAATCCAATATAAAGAATATTAGTCCTGTATCGAAAAAATTGTATCACCTGACGAAGTATCGAAGAATATCTAAGTATTATGTGGACCAAGATGATACAGACACGAAAGAAATTATGGTCTCCTGTCCAAGCTCAGAAGGTTCAATGTCAGCGAAAAGAATTAATCTGGAAATTGCAATGTCTAAAAATCGGCATGGAATGGGAGGGAAAGGCGGCTGTGAACCCCTGTTGCAAATCGTTTTAGCAAATACTGAGTGTCTTCAACAATAAACAAGATATCGGGACCGCTGACGGGAACTAACAGCAATAGGCCATATGAAAGTAAACCATACTTTTCATACTATCACCTCAGCAAGTCAGCGGCAAATCTACTCGCGCCAGCTCTCCAAGCATATAACATGCTCGCCGAGAAAAATTCCAAGCCGACATGTTGCCTATACTACATTTACTGACGTACTCGATTTGAATGGTGATATGCAAGCTCAGACTGAGGTAGTAAGGAGTTAAGAGCGGTACAGGCGTCCGCCTCATTAGGTCCCACCAAAAATAGCTCATTTATTCTCAGAGGTAAAATATATGATAAGGATATAAGACTAGAAAGGTATACTCCTGTTCTTGTTTCAAAAGATTAAACAAAATAAGTACCGAGTAAACTCTGCGTCAGTGCGCTAGTTTGGAGCTTATGAAAGCTCTCTACAAGCTCATACATGTCATCCAACATTTTTGTGTGTCTCCAACAGTGCGCTACGTTCGTACGCGTGACAGACAGTCATGCTGACTCAGCCCACTGCATAGCGGAAAGCACATCAATATTTAAAAGAGAGTCAAGTTCATTTTCTGTAACTCTCAGTGATAGCTGAAATCGCTTGAAAGATCGGTCAACAACATTACGTTGCTGAATTTTGTCAATCTGGGCTTTAAACGAGCTGATTATTTCCACGTCTTGATATTAGAGCTTGCAGGCTTCAGCAGGTGAGCTAATGACCAGATTTTTTGTCACAGGTCAAGTGCGCCCGCACTATTCCGCTTTGCGGGTGAAGAAGGTGAAAGGCTCTCTTGCGCATGCATGTGCTAGCAGGTTTAAAAATCAAAAAATATGTTTTACTTTTCTTCTACATTGGTGGCATGATATATAACGACCAGATATTCTCGTTGTGTGAGCTGAAAACACTATCATAATGGCTGAAATTTTGACAAAACGCTTTTGTTTTTTTATAAGACTGCATCGGTAACGTTGGTATTAAAAGCGTTCAAGAGCGTATCAGCGGTTGCTAATACCTTTACCTACTTCCTTGAGCTCAAGAACAACAATGCAGGGGGTGCTCATTGAGCGGATAAGTCGCTCGATGTGTGCAGAGTTCAATTCGTCCAGGTCTGCTAAATGGATGTTCCGAGCTCTTTCTTAGAGGTGAACTTCCTTCCTCCTTAGTAAAACTTGCAAGCGATTATACCCCAAACTTTTTCGATCAGGTTGAGGTCTGGGCTCACCGCTGTCCAACGCATAGCTTTCATATCCTGCTCGATAAACTAGTTCATGGTTAAGTGCGAGCGGTGAATGGAGGAATTTTCCTGCTGGAAGGAAAACTCGTATGGGTTCTGCTGCTGCACGAATTACAAGAGGTGCTGCAGCACCGTTTAAACGTATGCCTTGCTGTTCTGCTTTACTTTCAGTGAGGCTTGCCCTTCGATGAATCGCACCCCGAACCATGAATGATCCGCCTCCTGCTGGACGCTTTGAAAAGACTTGTTCTTCGTGACGAAGACCGTATAAGTAATACTGGAGCCCATCCGGACCGTCGAGGTTAAACTTCTTCGCGTCTTCTCGTCAGAGGTATTCAACGACTTTTATTTTTCTCCAAAGGTCGGAATTCACGAGTCCATTCGAGGCGACCGAGCATGTCGGCCTTCCTGAGCATGGGAATGCCCTTGTGGTTTACTTTTCGCAGAGTGTCTTCGCGGGCAAGAATGTTACGCACGGAGAGAGCGGAGACGGGAAGGTTGAGGGGGCGGACGAGCAGCGAGTAGCTTTATTGGCCAGTCTGGGCTGCTCGAACAATACGGAAGACGGTTGCTGGAGTCAAGCTGGAGCGTCTGCCGGGACTCCTCATGGTGTATAGCCGTCCGGGTTGCGCAGATAGGCATTAACAACGGTCTTTGACCTTTCAATAATACGAGAGATCTCTCTGTGGGTTGTTCTGGAAGCATACATCTTGAAAACATTACCCTTCTCGAAGTCCGATAGAGCTGACTCTCTAAGCATCGAAATTCTTCTTCTATCGTTTTCGAAATTACAAACAAAACTGTCAGTCATATCTTCTAAATATAAAACGCCATTGCAGAGAAAACCGACGCACCTTGGAAAGTATCAGACGTTGGGAGCTAAGCAGTCTTATTCTATCTTCCAGGTGCTTGAGGGAGTGTTTTTTTAAGGGACAACAAGAATGATGGGATCACGGGAAATTTCTCATCAAACGATTGGTATTCGTTAGGCGAGCTGGAAACCCTAATTACAGCTGTAAGAACGTGTCTGGGTGAGTCGCGAGCGTAAAAACCGAATTGGTCTTATTATTTCTGCACCACTGTGAGACAGGGCACGAATCAAATAGATGAACACTTTCTTTCTTCGTTAGTGAGATGATTTCTGGCTTGTTCCATTCGGTTGTGACTAGATAGTACTTCTTTCTCAAACGATTCAGATCAGAATTACCAGAAAGCAACAGTGATGGATGCTTTAGAAGCCAGTCAAATTTATATTCGACATATGAGTTTGTGAATCAGAAATCTCTTGGCGCCGATATTATGATAAATATTTGAATATGTACATCTTGAAATGATGCTCAACGAATTCGAAAAAGCCATCACTGGAGATATAATGATCTTATGGGATGTATGCTTGTCGGGAGTGATGTATACTGGTATGTTTAGAGACAGCTCAAGTCACTCCAACAATGATCTGGAAGTCGATCGCATTTCACCTCAGAATTGACGATTTTATCAAACATAGTGATGTCAGGCTGTTCAATGGACTTGGCTGCTTTGTAATACGAATATCTAATGAACAACAATGTCCGAGCATTCGTTCCATCAAGTAATGCAAGGGGTTCATTTCGCAAAAGTCACCAAACCTTTGCTCAGCCAGGCCATCATGTTTGGTTTTAAAATTCATTGCTGAAGCAATGGATCAATCTGAGAGAGCTCTATTCAGGCTGAGGAGAAACAGTAATGCGATCTTACGTAATTGATTCGAGTAACGCTCATACTCCACCTTACAACTGAAAGGAGTACTTTAAGGAGCATTTAAACAGAAGAATTTTTATGCTAATATGTGAGGGTGCAAGCAAGATCACACGTTCCTTGTACTCCCACGATGACTTTAGATGCAATCAGGTGCTTAGCCATCCTGATGTTTACATCACTCACTATTTTGGATACTAAAGTATTGTTGTGGTGACTGTTGCGATGAAAGTCGGTCAAAATGCTGTGTGTATGTGAATTCGCCGTTTGTCATCTCTTGCGACAATGTTAAACGCCTTGATCAATTCATTATAGATATCGACGAGCACTTGTTTTAATTAGACGTACGCTCAAATACCTTGGACACTAGAATTAGGTCTGATGAAATAGGATGGAAAAAAGAGGACAAAGAAAAAGCGGAGTTATGGCTGTGTGTGTCTTCCTGTTCTTTTTTTTCTCCTTTCCATCCGGTAAGTAAATGCCAACGGAAGGGAATTCTATCTTTTTTTTGTTTTAAAATGTGTAAAATGTATGTGTAATGAACTTTTGTGGGATGTGTAGGTAAATGAATTCCGAGTATATTGAGCTCATAGCTTTTATTTTCAGACTATTTATACTGACTGATATTACTGACTACGACCTGTGATTGCTGACTGTTAAAGTAGTGATAACTAATTTTACTGCTTAATATTACTGCATAATGACTATTTTATTGGATAATGTTATTTTCACCACCACCACCCCCCCCCCAACATCTTACACAGAATCTATAAATAGCAACTATACTTATTTGATGCTCCGCAACGCCAGACATAGTAAAGCTGCCACTAAACATAGCACCCACACGGAGAACGATGTAGTCTGATTACTTCTTAGATGTCGCGTATTATTCGGCAAACGAGCTGTTCAAGGCTCTCCAAATCAAAACGACGTGCTTAACTTCTCGCTTTCGATCCTCAGGTCCGACTACAAGAAGTAGAGAATGATCATTTTGTGCTATCGAGCGGGATCATACAAGTCTGTTGCTGTCGAGCGGAAGACCAATACAAAAAGCATAGGATGCGAGTACAGACTCATAGCCCGACAGATAAGTGTCGAAAAGGTGTGGAAGGTGATCCGACGTGAAGGAGCGCACAATCATGACATGTTCAAAGATCTCATCATGCATCCTCGCGCTAGACGACTTACATTAGAGCAGCAAAGCCAGCGCGTTCGACTCGAGAGAGCAGTTGTGCAGCCAAAAGAGCAAATTGCGTTTCTTCTACAGGAGTTTCCAGACATTTTGAGCGTGAGACCCGACATATACAACGACAAACAAAAGGGACGCAAAGAGTATTTAAATGGGTGCATGCTGATCCAGGCGTTGTTCGAGGAGATGCAAGCGAAGAACTACTGCTATGATATCAGGTATGACGCCAAGGACCAGATCTGCAGCTTGATGTTTGCAAATCCTGAATTCATCGCTCTTGCTGTAGAGTTCTGTGACATCGTCCTGCTAGACTGCACGTACATGACAAGCAACTTCAAGATGCCTATGCTCAATTGCGTTGGCATCACCCCGTTCGGAAAATCATTTCTGATCTGTACGGCATTTTTGCAGAGAGAGGAAGAGAGCAACTACGTATGGACTCTTCTCGCTCTCGAATCGGTGCTTGAGAGACGTCGAAACGGAGAAAACCCTCGGGTGCTGGTCAGCTACAACGATTCGGCTCTCCTAACGCTAAGAATCGAGTATTCCCGAACGCGACGAGGTTACTGTGCCGGTGGCATATCAATAAAAACATTTTGCCAAGTGCAAGTGCACTTTACAGACGGCGATGAGTGGGAAGAAATGATCGCAGATTGGAGCGCTCTTTGCTACGCACAATCGGGCGAAGTCTTCGAAGCGCAATGGAAATAGTTCCAGATTAAGTACCAGCATCACCCTTCCGTCACGCAATACCTGAACACAATCTGGGTCAAGCACAAAGAGAAATTTGTCGAAGCGTGGGTGGGAGCCGTCTTCCACCTCGACTGCTCCATAACATCGAGAGCAGAATCAGTCCATTCGTACCTGAAGCGTTTTTTTTGCGCTCGTCGGTTGGTGATCTTCTCACTGTTTTCGAAAGTCTCCACCTGGCGATCAACCACCAAGTGATGGAGCTGAAAAAGCTGCACGCCGATGATCGCCTGAAAAGACCAACATTTGCAGTAGCACACAAGTATCGCCAGGTTGTGTATAAAGTTTCATCTCTTGCGCTCACTCTCGTCCACGAGCACCACGCAATCGCTGAACAATGCACGTCTAACTTCCGAATGACGATGGGCCTACCTTGAAAGCACTCTTTCCAACAAAGTACCGACGCCGACACAGCTTTGACGGTGAATGACTTCGACTCGCATTGGTGGTTGGACAGGTTCACCCCCACTTCTGCTGCAGGAGAATTGACATCCAATTGTTGAATTGACGATTTGGTCCCACAGCTTCTTCAAGTCTTCGATACGGCCCCAGTACATCAGCAAATTGCCATTCACTCCCACATCGCCGAGACAATCCGGGAAGGTCTGAGCATGTCGGTGAGAGACCCAGTCGCGACGAAGCCAAAATGTAGACCACCCGGAGCATCAAATAGACGAAAGCAGATGCGATACCCGTCTGCGTTCGAGTATATCGAGGGATCCGCTTCCTTGACTCGAAAGTGCAGTCTCTGCAAACAATTTGGGCACAACAAGCGCACATGCTCTAGATTTGCAATAGTGTAGTAGATGAGCAACCAAGCCATTGCACAGTTTGCTTGTCATCAATCATGTACCAGCCTTGCTCACCTAATTCAAAAGCGTTTCACACAACGAAGCACTCATCAGTGATGCTAACCAGACATGCGTACTATAGAGTTGGATACCTGTATGCGGGTGCTCGATTAGCGACATCCGTTTTCTCGTATCTCTGCAATCCATACTCTGCCAACAGACAAGCAGGGGTCTGCTCTACCCTTAACTATTCGCCATCTTCTAGACAATAAGTACATTATTTGGCGTTCCCGCAGCTTGTTCTTGAGTAGCTCGGCGATCACCCGTAATCTTAGACAGCACTGGATTTTACTGCGCCACATACTGCCAACTTAATTGCGGAGTGTTGGTTTCCTGTGTTTGCGTGGAGGCTAAATTGGCTACTGTGAAAATATTTTCTCTTCAATTGCCAGTTCAACAATTTCAGCTATGTAAACTATGGCATTTATTTCTCAGATTAAAGGCAAAGACTACCGTATTTTATATCTGGGGTGGAAATAGTGAAAATGGGGGTGAAATAATATTTTACTTCGGGGGTGGAAATAGTAAAAATGGGTGGTGAAAATAACATTACCCATTTTATTTTATAATTATTTCAAGTACGGTGGCGATAATCAGGAGGCCACGGTCACATCGCTGGTTGAGTGCATTGTCCAATAATTTGTATGACACAGATGAGATGCTGTATTTTAAAAATACGGCTTCGACAAAGAGGTGGTTTAGTAACCCTGTTAAGGCCCCACGAAGAACAGCCACAGCGAAAAAAGCAGGTACTCAATCCATTTTGGTGGGGATGCCTGGCTCTCCACCGCGAAAGAAACGCCCGATTTCTGCTTCTTCTCATGTAATCACGCGTCTTCTATATCCTAGGGAGGTCAAAGGGCTAAATTCTGCTCTTTGGTATCGTAAGTTTGGGGCAGAAGCTTTCACGTGAGTAGCACGGGGTCAAAATGTCAGCCCAATGCTATCACCTTCTGGGAAAGATGCATCAAGTATACATATGGGGCTTCTTCCAAAGTGAGAAGTGTTGGTGGAAGTGATTGTCGCTGGTGGTCATGAATAGATTCTATCCTATGTGCGCATAGCGAAGTTTTGCAATGCGACATCATGAGAAGTACGCAGGGAGTTCAAGAGGAGCGCCTAGGTTGCAATCTCATATGTCAAAGTAGATGAATGCCGACTGCAAACAGGAAAGGCAAAACAGTACATAAACGGGCGCTCTAAAGAACTCAGTGATAACAGTAAAGCATTAGAATAGACTGGATTGAACTGTACGCCCACCACCACGTCTCAAACTTTGTGTTGAATGGCGTCAATAAAGTAGTTCACTCTTTTAACGCTCACTTATTCGTCAGCGAGTATTTGCTGCATGTCTAATGTTCTGAAACAATTATGTAAGTATTATCGTCGATAAGGAAAAACTTGAGCGTTGCGGATGCTAGCATGTTTGCTCAAGCATAAGGTATATTGTGAGAACAAATCCAATGCTGATTGAGATGGGGCTCATTCCGAGAAGTAGAATCATCAGCAATTCCCTCATGGCTGACAATTCTTGATAGAACATCCGAAACGGCCACGTGATTCAGAACCTGCAAAATCTATCAGTTGGTGTTATCTGCTACGGCTGCTAGAGAGTTTTACCGGGAAAAATCTGGTCGCGAAATTGTCAAACTGTTGGATTCTTATTTCCTGCTTCCTTGCTCATTTGCTACACAGAGCATTAGCATTACGATATCAGCATTGCCTTGTTATGATAGTCTGTAAAGGGTGCCATTCATGCAAGTTTGAATGGGACAAAACACTATGAGGCCATCTTTGACCAGGTTGTACAGGTCGCACGTTTAAGTAAAAGAAATCGAATGGTGTGTAACGATAGCGACTCTACGAAAAACCGTTTGTGCCATTGTGGTGTTGTGTCGTTGTGCCGTTTGTGCCATTGTGTCGCTGTGTCGCTGTGTCACTGTGGTGTTGTGGTGTTGTGTCGTTGTGTCGTTGTGCAGGAACAAACAAAGTGCTTTTAAAGTTTCACTGTCTTCTGCAACCTGTTAAACAATCCGTTCGATCAGGATTATTGAGAAGATGGGCAGCGCTTGAAGTAGGAAATCACTCGGTCTAGCTAGGTCCTTGGTTTTCTAAAATCCCTGAGTAACAGCAGATACAGCCCGATTAACTGATGTTCTGTGTACAATACATTACGACTTCCAAATTCTCCGCATTGTTGCGCGGATGTCCTCAAACTGTGCGTGCCCACTGTTGTGAGTTGTGTTAGATGGTGTGTCGTAAATAAATTCAGTAGTGGAAGTCACGTGGGAAAGACATGTGATGTGATTGGTCAATGAGAAAGACGATACCTCAAAACGGGTTGAATGGATGGTGGGCAAGACGAATCCACGAAAATGCCGTTGGCAATATATTCTGGCTCTCGCAGGCATCGATTGGTATGTGCTCTTTATTTCGATCACTTTCAAATTTCCTCCGAAACAATCACCCAACTCATCCAGAATGATCAATCTTCGCCAGTCTTATCCGGTCATTTTCAATCTAGCTATCCTTCTTGGCTCTTCAAGAGCTTGTTTTATAAAAGGATTAGTGACGTGTACTACGGCTCAAACTGAACCAACGTATAAATTCATTCTTTCAAAACACGAAGCCGCTCAAAATCTAGCTTGCACTGGACCGATTATTAAGGTCCCTCACGATCTTGGTCCGCTAGGAAGTTGTACGGAATGTGAGCATGTCCAATACTTTACAAACGGCTTCAAGTTCTATCTGGCTCCAACTGTTGATGAAGGTTTTAAGAATCAAAATTACCTTAACGTCATTGACGGCAAGGACACGTGGATAGTGCAATTCGACGAGATCAAACTGATGGGGGGATGTTGGAAGCATCGATTCCTTCTCATGTCGAGTTCAATTATGGATCCGCCTCAGAATTAAAGGTACCAAAATTTTTCAAACATGGAATCGAAAACTTCGTGTCGCACGTTGAAAATTACGTCATTAATTTTGAAAAAGGCAAAGTTAACGTAGAAGTCAAGGTGAGCAAACACGAAATTACCTTTATTGATGGAGAAATATGGGTAATTGGGGAGTCTTTTATGCAACCAAAACCCAGTTTCATAAAAGATGGTGAGCAACGTTTTGTCGTATTTGGTTACCAAGCTTTACCGAAGAATCTACAGAAAAAAAAAGTAGGATGCATATCCGACTGCTTTGGCTAATTGAAACATTGGGGATGCAAGCTTTGTGAGATCTGGATAATCATTACCAATATCTTTCCTCTATGCTTCTCTTTCCTCGGGGCGGTATTTGTTTTACCCACTTCTCATAAGCGAAGAAGGTGTCGCACTTTACATAATCGTAATAGCTCATACAGTATGTTCATCTCCACGTATCGCCTTTGATTAGTTGTAATAGATAGAAAAGTACATAGCCGTAACCTTCCTCGATACTTTTATGGACATCACTTATAATTATAATAGGCTTTAATCAACCTTTCTCGGTTTTTCATTTAGTGTTGTGTGGACCACCCTACATACGCAGCTGCATGGCGACAAAAACTATTGATGGCGAAGACAAGGAAAGCAAACTACTTCACTAGTGTGACCCACACATTCCGAGGTTTCCACGAAAACCTCACAAATTGGCTCTTACAACTATTCATTTGGGAGATGGGGGTTGAAGTGCTTCTATTGGTCAAAATAGCGTTTTCTCTTATCAAGAATGTCAACTACAGCTAATCAAGTCGGTCCAGCATAGCGTAGGTATACAGTAAGAAAAAGTATACGATACTCAGGGCGCCCACATGTGTGTAACGATGTGACACTATGCATGCCTCCATTTCGTGACCCAAGTCAGCAATGAGCCTCAATCTAGGTCGAGGTGATAATATGGTCATGGACGCATCCGCTTTTGAATTTTGCTTGACCAAACATGGTCTTTAGAATCTACTGGAGGTCGAATCTCTGTTTCCCCTGAACACATTTCGACGGTTTTGTTAGCTTGCCCAGCACGTTCAAAGGAAGCTTCTCCGTGCTCAATAGGTTCGTGCACATCGCGGTCGTTAGACGTGCCCTACTAGCTCTCGCCGATGGTGCATACTTGGAGCAGATGGGAGTTCGAGGCAGGGCTGAATACGCTTGGGGTGATACTGGGCAACATTGTAGGCAAACAGCTTCACAAAAGCAGACAGCATCACTGGGATCCGCTGATGTGGCCTGAAGGTGACTCAGGCGACGGTCCATGTCATATGGCGCCAATGGCGGGGGACTATCCGCTTCTACTGAGTCCGATCTAGTGGCTAGTATCCCCAACGTCATCTTGGTGAGTCCAATGAATCGGCCGAGGAGGTACACCAGCCGCGCTAAAGTCATGGTCAGGGGGAGTTGCTGATCGATACGCTACAAAGTGGTGTTTCGATGTGGAAAGCTACCATAGCAGCGGCTTGTGCATGATCGACTGTGGTATTTGATATCTCAAATGTAGGCGAGCATGTTTAGCAAAATACTGAACAATTCTAGATCATGACGTTCTCTGATGACGAAATGTTGAACGATCTGGCTGACGAGATGCTACATGAAATACGCCACGATACAGGTATCCATTCTACGACAGGATACTAATACTCTTCCATTGTTTGCGGATTCTCCGAGACAGGTTTTGATATCAATCAAATGATGTCACAAATGATGCCAATGATGTCTCAGCTCATGGGTGATTCAGGATTCAAGCAACCAAACAGAGAAATAGAAACGGTATTGGCGCTAGAAGACATAATTCCAAAGTATTTACCACCAGACGAAGCGCAGGAATGGATCTAAACCATTCGTTCCGATCAAGTGATCATAGAATCAGAATATTTACGGAATGGTATTGCGGACAAAGTTCACAGCCAATTATACGGCAATAAAACGTCTTCTCCTTCGCCATCTGGCTTTGAAATTAGAATTATGCTACGTACATTCGTGAAAGAAGGGATTACATCCTTTAAGCTCACTACAATACAAAGAGATGGCATTCAAATATCACAGAGCAAACACTGGACACCAGGCTTTTAGCATTATTCAAGATACACTTGCAAAAAGTTTTGATGGAAAAACTTGCAAGTGATTTAGATGTTGAAAATCTACACGACAAAAACAGCGAAAAAGTCGAACACATTATTGCATTCAGAAAGTAATCTACTAGCTCACTATGAGTAGCGTACATCTTCAATGGATACATTTTCAACGCTAGTCATTGCTGGGATCTTTCCACGATCGTGAACTACTCATGCCTTACTTTAGGCCCTACATACACCACGAACCACACACATTGACTGTTTTGTGCATTCTTGACCAGCACACGGTTTGTGAGTCCAAAATTGGGATGCGATCATTATTCCTGGCGATAGGTGTGTGCTATTCTTTCTCACATGCTTGCCGACCAAAAGTCCTTTCGCTCATGGAAGCATGCATGTCTGCGTTTGATTTGCACCGGCCATGTGATGGTAGTGCTGCTGCGTCAAAAGCCATTGGGAAATCCAATCAACGAAATGTGCGGCGACAGAAATGTACTCTTTCCACCTTGCTTTGATCTGCGGTCATTTGATAGCACCTTAAAACTTTTCTGTTTGTAAGGGATACATTGAATCCGAGCATTGTTATTGCTCATGCTACTCTGCCGAGCGATCTGATTACCAAGACTAAAAACATGACCAACGTTCTGCATTGCTGTAGTACAAGCAAAGCTAATGACATCGATACACTTTTTGCTGATTTCGAACGTCTATTGCTACAAGATTTTATTTGGTTCGCTGCGTCTGATGTAATGGCCAAATCTGCATATATACACGGCGTATGTTCCCACTAGATTGATCACAATGAAAAATAAAGTGTACACACTCGCATTCGCACAAGCCTCATAATTATGGCACGCGGTACGGGTCCATAATTCCTGAATCATGGAAGCCATGTTTGTTGTCTCAATCCATCCAAACGTATCCCTGAGCAATCTACAAGAACCACAGTATTTCGGATATATTGGACTATGAGAACGTAACGACTCAGATATTTAGACGCACCCTGTGGAACTCAGCTAGTGATCGTGTATACGTTGGTTGGATGCAAACTATGTCGCCTGTCTAGATTCATTCCCCATACAGCCCAATATAGAGATAGACGTCACACAACACGTCATCGAACGACGAACGGATCTCTGCAATGAAGCCTTTGCTAACAGTCTTTCTAGGATCACTCACGTTTTGCACACCACCACTTTACCCTTTCGAACTGGTCGAAAAGATGGAGTAAACCTATCCAGCAAAACGATGTCGCCATTTCGATTGAGAATCGGTAACATTGAAGAGTCCAACGCACTTGACAGTATCGACTGCTTAGAGCAAGACAATCGCAAGACCTGTAAACGCTGAGATCAGATCCATGACCGATAAATTTGCAGGCATTTGTGAATGGATTACACCGGGCCTATGTTCACGCTTAGAATAACGCTACTTATTACAGTTAGGTGTGCTTGCATGGCGTAAAATCGGCAAATGTACCTGGTCCCTATCTTCTGTAAATTCTAGGCGAGCTCGACGTGTATGTAGAATAACATTACTTCCGGGTGTAGAATCTACGACGATGAGATTCCACGAAAGCGGAGCTCTGCTTTACAGATGCCTTAATCGCTGCGCTCAACGTGCCAAGCATCTCTCGCATCCGAAGATGTCTGCAGTCTTATCATACTTAGTCGTGACAGCTATGGGGTCATCCAAGCGATTTACAGTCAATGCGTGTGAGATTTGATCGACATCAAATATCAGCTCAATGAGTCCACGACGGAGGTGTTTTGCTGAGTCGAGCAATTGATTCAAAAAAAACATGATCAGCTATACCAATGCTACTTTATTCAGAGTACTGTGAAGTGCTGCATTACATCGTAAGCAATCGAATACTCCAGTAAAAGTCCAACGATGTCACCAATCACAGAGTCTGAGGGATAATGGCGCCTCAATGCTACTCTTGAACAGCATATAAAAATACCCAAGCTCCAGCGAAAAAAACAAGGGTTTCTTGCAAAAGCTGATACAGTACGGTGGTTTAAAATCTACTCGAATGGTGCAACAACAAAGCCTGTTTTGTATCACTTAAGAAGTTACAAGTAGTCAGAAGTAACTGTTTTGCTAAGTCTCCATTATGCTGAGGACCACTATGAAATGAACACTTAGAATCAAACAATGCTTCTCTGCACAACTACACAATCATAGTAACGAAATCATTTTTGAAAAAGTATTACCAACACAAACATTTTCTTCATCTTCGTAAGTCAGTAGCTCTCAGGGAGAACTAAACAAACGCTTCTGAATTATCATCCGCCGAATCTCATTCAATTCTTCGAGCGTTCCATCCACCAATTCCTCTTCATGATCGGCGTTGTAAAGCATTTTCGGTCCGTCACATTCAATGTAGCTCAATCGTGCTTCAATCTCAAAATCGTATGAGAAAACTTATACTAAACCGTTACTCTCAAGTGTAGCAACATGCCACACTGTTCCCGGATTAGCAAAGGATTTGACCATAGTCTGTGGAATGCATACGAGAGCTTTTTCTGAACCATTACATCGAATTTTTTTGCGTTGTTGGTTGTACATAATTTCGCAGTGGTAAGCAAACGATACCATTCAAAAGCGTCGCTTTCCGAATCATAGGTAGCCATGCCAACATTCCCATCACCATCTATCCACACGATGATGCATTTCTCTCTCTGTTTGTGAAAAATTTCATACGCTAGTCCCACAGCAAGACCAGTTAACAGTACTGGTACGAGCGGAATCCCACAGGGACTCGACGCAAGTAAAGGACCGGCTTTTGTGAAAGCGGTATACTTGTGTGCTGAATAGAACGCTCCCCCTATCGCGAAAAGTCCGTACACTATCGCCAAAAAATTCGCCGGAGGGTTGAAGGCCACACGGACGAGAATCTCGCGTCATCACAAATTATCAATACTCGGCGATGAAATTAATGAACTAGAGTAGCGAGTAGTAACCATATTAAAGACATCTGGCAGTTGCGGTGCTTCCAACCGCATCATTTATTCCCGTATAGGGTCCAACGGCCATTCATATATTTGTCCTCAAAGAACTAATTGATTTTCAGCTCCAGTTTACGTGAAATGGACCCAATCAATATCAAAAACATGTTTAATAAGAAGCGGGACCAAAGCAGAGCATTGTACAGATCCCATCCAACGCGTTCTAGATGCAGCACGTCATGGCGTCGACTATCGCCATCATCAAGCTGGAACATTGTTCATCCCATTCCAATGTATAGAGAAATGTGTTTCCCAACATGAGAATAGAATTACGACCTGTCTGCTGTCGTTATTTGGCTCCATTTTTATTTAATGATGCTTGGAAATGCTGGCATGCAACTAGTACAGTCACAATGTCAACTGATCACTTCTCAAATGAAGTAAACTCCTTAGCGGGAAGTCTTGCTATTGAATGTGGCAGATGTGATAAAGAGTGAGATAATTTGACACTACTGTGGATTATGTGCATGACGTAATGATCTCTTTGTTCAGATTACACTCGTAGGATATGTCTACTACTACCAAATTTGCTATTGTAAGACGTCCAGATACAAGCTTGTCAGACTTCTAGGGATTGATTCTTCCCATGCAATAATGACTGAATCTACAAGTCAGCCCAACTGACAGAGCATGCTACGATCACTAGCATGATCCCGTTCCTCCTCTAGCTGACGCGATTGCTAATTAAAGGCGGTAGGTAGCAAGGTCGGATTCCATTTGATTCTCAAAAGAATTACCGGTATGTGGGTATCAGTATGATCTTCAGAATACCGTTGTGTACCGATTGCCGCACAGCGCAGCCAAACTTCTCGGTATCAAGCGTATGGCGAATGTCTCACCGCGATTACATCGACAAGCTCATCCAAATCCCAATATCACTCTACCAGCGAACGACAAACAATGCCTTCGGCTTCCCTCTTCTTCATCGCAACTAAATGGAGCTCTTGACACTATTTGCAGCCATTTGAGTACATTTGGAGAAGCTGTAAACCGGTATTTCGATTTATTCAAGCTCTTATTGGATGAAATCAGTCAATTCGAGCTCGCAAATGAGAGTATTCCCGATCTGAATTCAGATGAGCGGCTTGCTAACGCAGAGGCACTGGAAAGCGCTATCCATGCCCTTTTATGCACCGATCTAACGCGTTTGGTTGACAGCGTTCAATCAAAAGTCTTTTTAGGCATCGAACGGTTCCGAAACACTCGTTTAAAGGCATCATTGTCGAGCACAAATCTTGAGGGTGACAGACTGCATTTGAGAGATCAGATTAATCCGAGGAACGAGTGCCTGGAATCCAAAACGGTTTCAAAAGACGCATATAATGACAGTATAGCCCGAATCGAACGAATTCAAGTCGTAATTCAGCAGGAAACACGTCACAATGTAAACAGACAGCGCACGGAATCGGATGGTACGCATGACATTGCATCGATGGAATTGGATCAAAAATGTGCTCGGGTTTTTCTTTGGGGTCGTCCACCAGGATGGAGCCACACAAATTCGCTTCTTACGCCTCAGAAAGTCGATGTTCTTCCAGGTCAAAGTATCGCTGAAATAGCTTGTGGAGGTAATCACATTCTGTATCTATCAAGTGCAGGCGACGTATACAGCAGCGAAGACCACGCTATATCGACTACGGAGCCTACAAACATGCTCCAGACGCCCCAATTGGTCAAAGAACTCACTTTGGAGAAGGCTTTACATCGAAGACCCATCATTCACATCGCGTGTGGTGCCAAACATTCAGTGGCGCTCACTTCAGCTGGTGAAGTATACTCTTGGGGAAGTGGTGAAGACGGACGTTTGGGTCATGGTGAAATGCGTGATCGGAATGTTCCTCGAAAGATCATGGCATTACTACGACACAGAATCGAGTATGTGAGTTGTGGTGGATCACATACCGCAGTCGTATCAGATCAGAATCTCGTGTTTACTTTTGGGCGTGGACGAAATGGGCGATTGGGCTTGGGCGATACGAAATGCCATGATACACCGCAAGAGGTGCCGACTTGGGGCTTTAGGAAACAAAGAATCATCAAGGTTGTGTGTGGATGGAATTTTACGATTGCTTTGAGTCTTGAAGGACGTGTCTTCAGCTGGGGAAAGCAAAGTGAAGGGCAATGTGGCCTTGGTTTCTGCGATCAGGATGAACTCTCACCGTGTTTGATAGAAAAGCTGCTTGATAATCGCATCGTCGATGTAGCTTGCGGGTATACGCACTCGCTTGCACTTACGTCTCAGCATGAGGTTCTTTCCTGGGGTCTTGGTGAATATGGCCAACTCGGACGAGGAATTGTGTATCAACCATCACCGGAGAGTATCGATCAAAGCCTTTTCGCGTGTGAAGGAGGTCATCCTCAACGCATTTATTGTGGAGCTTTTCACTCCATAATCACCGCAGGAAGCAAGATTTTGTATGCGTGGGGACTCAATTCGTATGGTGCCTGCGGCTTGGGACACACATTAAATCGTGATATTCCAGAAAGGAACGACTTTTTCGCCAATATCGACACCGATGTCGTTCTTTGTTGCGGGCACAAATACACGATCGCTTTAGAAGTCGATAAAGTTCCCAGTGTATCAGCTGATTCTTTTGGCAATACCTTCGAAAACGCCTCTTCCAGCTCCAATCTGCACATGGAAAATCCTTTCTCCAATTGGGAGGCTCGAGTGTCGAGCGTATCGTCCGAGGTCCTTGAGCGGAAATCCCTTCATCACAGAGAAGAAGAGCTTCGTCGGGCAAAGAAGATTTGGCGTACTCGAATATTACTGGAATGGGAAGAAAGTCGTCATAGTTCTTTGACCCACACAATGTGGCGCCAAGGAATTCCACCTTCTATTCGCGCTCGCGTGTGGCCACTTGCGATTGGAAATGCTTTGAAAACTACTCCGGAAATGTATCATCTCTACCGCGATCGCGCCTTTCAGTCGAAACAGCTCTCACAACACGACAAAAGCTTTGGAAAAGAGCACAGTTTATCATTGATCGATACCGATTTGCCTCGTACATTTCCGTCGTTACGGCTGTTTGACAGCACGGGCCCGTACAACGAGTACCTGCTTCAAGTGTTGGAGACGTATGCGTGTTATCGGCCAGACTTGGGCTACATCCAAGGCATGAGCTACTTGGCAGCGATGCTCTGTCTCCACATTCCAACGAATCCGTATCTGACGTTCCAGTGTCTCGCCAATCTCATGGTGCAGCATCATCTTTTCACCTTCTACTTGCTCGATCCAGCGCTCTCCAATGAGTATTATCAGCTTTTCCAAGAGTTTCTGAGTATTCGACTGCCTCAAGTAGCGCAGAAATGGGACGAAATGGGTCTCTCCACGTCCATGTATCTTCTCAACTGGCTTCAAACCATTTTCTTCCAGATACTACCTCTGGAAATCGCCGCCAGAGTATTCGATTGCTTCCTTCTGGATGGAACGGATTACTTATTTCGAACAGCGATGGCGATTCATGAAATATTTTTAGACGAGTTGCTTCATGCTCAACAGCTAGAAGACGTATTACCGCTTCTACAGCGGAATCCCGTGACACAATCGTCCTGGGCTTTTGTGACAGAGGAGCGGTTGTTCCGTGTGATCGATCAGATCTCAGTCCCGAGCAGTATTCACATCCGACTACAACGCGTGAACCAAGATGTGTTTTTCTACCAGAAGACCAGCGGCTCAATGGACTGAATGACAATGGAAAGCTGGTAGTCCTCAGAAGCGTTGAGCTGCAGAACAACATCGCAAGCTCGACTTATATTAAATAAGACTACAAAGAAAGCCAAGGATGCCGCCGCAATTCGCTGACTGTTATTCGCTTGATGGAATCGGCTAGAAGCATTCTGGATAGTAAGTTTTGCACGCTGGATGAGATACCTCGTTGTTGCATTGAGGTTGAAGCATACTCCCAATCCAGATGCTGAGAAGCGCTTACAGAGAGAGTGCCATCTGCGTGACACTGAGTTGATTTGTACGGATGTGTGCCGACCAAGATTTGATACAAGACAATTCCTAGACTGAAGACATCGGCAGCTGGCGTCAAAGGAATCGGTGGATCGTGAAATCGCTCTGGAGCCATGTATCCTGGAGTTCCAATCACCAATTTATGTGTCTGTAAACGAAGGGAGCAATCGACTGCCGCACCAAAATCAATGAGCCTGACACATCTTCCGTTGTCGTTTATCATGATATTCTCTAGTTTGATGTCGCAATGGACGATATTGCTGTCGTGCAATACCGTTAGAAATTCCAACAGCTTCTTCAAAACATTTGCAGCATCTTTCTCGCCCATGGTCGAATCGCTTCCAGAGTTTATCGAGCTTCTCATAAACTCTGCCAATGTGGATCCCGGGTACTTTGGCATGATCAAACAGACAGCAGAGCTTGTCTCAATCACACGATACTTGGTGATAGCCTCAAGTATGGAAACATCGGAATGCTCGACAGCGATGGGGTACAGCCGCTTCAAAATTGCGATTTCATTACCGAAACTGGATCCAACTGGAAGCTTTTCTGTGTCCATAATGGAGTCAATACAGCTATTTTGCACTTGCTTGATCACAAATTCTTCCTTGGTCACTATGGACTGCACACTCCATACTTTTGATTGCCGAGAGTGTTTTGATATTTTGTGTGTGGGTTGCAATTGCTGGAGCCAAAATGCGATTTGGAGCACCATATCGAACAATTGTTTCCATTTCAGAGCCTCTGCTTCATCCTCAAAGCGAATATTGATACAGGTGTCGGTATTGCAAGTGTCTTCGCTTCGAGCTGACATATTGGCAATTCTTAGTTCCTTTGCACGACAGTTGGAATGTGACACCGAAGTAGCGTACGGGGACATGAATGAGATTTGGAAGCAGTTTTTATCCTTCAGACCGGCCGTTAGCTTGTGTTTTGACAAAGTGGGACGAATCCAAAGCCGTGGGAACTCACCAGTTTCCAGCTTGAATGATGCCTTTGTGAACGTATCAAAGATATTCCGCTCCCCGAGTGAGATTTTGATATCCTGAGCGGTAAAACAATGACGCAAGATGGGAAGTGTTGTGGACAGCAGTCTCTCTCTCTGTTGTATCGGCTGGTCATATTTTCCCTTGCTGAATGGACAGCTCCTCGATTGAGATATCAAAGAAGATCCACCGGGAATCTGTGCAGCGACAATTGTGCGATCGCTCAATTGAGTCAGACAGCAAAGGCCATTTTTATTCCCATTTTTCGAACGCTTTTTCCGCCTTCTTAAGGCGCTGCATGTAGCGAGAAATTTACAGCTTTTCGCGCACGAAACGTTCAGATTGTGCTCTTCCTTATCGTTAGCATTGTGACTGGCAACTTCGTCCCATGAGGAGGAAGGACAACTCGAATGAGACAAAGACATATTTCTATCGCGCATTGCAAACGGTCTAAATGGACTGTATGCGTTGGAGTGATGTGGGAGGCGGACAGTCGACTAGTGTGGGACGTCTTTTGCCCGTAACGGATTGAAACTTGCGACCTTCACGAGTGCAGCTGTCGTTATTATTTATGTTTGTTCGGCGGTCTTCATGATTACGTTATTGCGATAAAGGTGATGATGCTCTTGGACCAATCATTGGCTTGGTAAGACGAAAAGCAGTTGTCGCATACTTTACACTAGTGTAAAACATCACAACTATTCGGGAATATTCTACAGTTGTATTTTGAATCAAGTAGGGAATTCAGGATTCATCGTTTGCCCGTTTGCAACATAGGAAAGAGCGGTTGAAAGCCTATACAAGCGCGCATTGATTGTTGCTAGCGATTGGTCAAAGAAGGGTGGAAAACACGTAAACGAAGGGATCTACGTGTTCATGCGAATATCCGCTTTAACATCATACTATACCGGTATATATAAATAAAGTCACACTAAATTTGAAGGAAAGGCAACGCTTCCAATCGGAACAAAATGAACGCTTTGTTTCAGCGAAATCCGCGCACAGTGCGGTAAAATGCGTGTTTAATCTACCATTTTAAGTGATATTAATAGTAGATGAACGTTGTTGTCAGCATTACAGCTTGGATTCTAGCGGGTTCCGTTGCGTACATTTGGTATCAGCGAGAAACGAGGAAATCGGCCGCGGATATGTTCACTGCGAACGATGCAGAAATGTGGAACCGGGATGTTCTCGATCGCACGCACACGCTGTCAGAAGCAGAGCGAGCGCAACAGGGGAGAAAGTAGATCCCATTTAGACTCAGATTCTGATTCTGAGTAGTATCAGTATGTCACGACGGTTGAGAGAAATATGAATAGTCTTTTCGCAAGAGTAATGACTTCGTCGCATACGATGCGTTTGTTTGGCCGCTGTAGTCTTTGAAAAGGTGAGAGAAAGCATGGTGAATTCTTCAGAGAAAATGAGCAATCCGTTAAAGCCGAACAACGCCATGTCCTTTGGGTAAGTGCAGCTTCAGTGGCGCTTGAAGTCCGGGCCAGTTATAGACTTACTGATTACAGGAGAGCGGCCGCTTTAGCCGGTGGGATTGGATTGGCGGCGTGGTATATTGTTTACCGAAGAGACACACGAGCTCCTCCAACAGATTTGAACGCAGATGTACTGAATCGAGACATGGGGACAACACAGCAGAGTCGTATGCCGCCTCCTTCCAGCAAGCGCCATTGAGGCAAAATGTCAAAGCATTTTTACATAATCGCAATCAAACCTGGTTCAATAGCTGATCTTGCAGCTGTTCCAATGTCCTGAATTACGTATGTTGTGAAGATCGCTCAATTCTGAAAAACTGACACTCTTGCGAGTCGGAGAGCTTCATTAGAAATTGATGCAAGTCTTCTTTCAAATCGAACGCCTTCAAGCAAAGATCAGCTCCTTTTCACATTCAACATGCGAAATGAATAGAACCTCTGGCTCTTGCAGCATGGAATCCAGATTGTAGTGGACACCTTTAATCTGGGATGACTTTCAACTGATGGACCACACTCTAATTCAAATCCGTCAGAATACCTGCTTGATAGCGAACCAATGTCGCTGTTCGAGTTTCTTCCATGAAAACCATCGCTTCGTAACCACATTGCACAGGATCCCTATCGCTGTATCCGTCATAAGCGCTGCTGCATTACTGTCGATCCATTTCATCGTGTACCCTTTTCATGAGACATTAGCGTACGTAGAATGTATAATCCTTGCATGTAAACACCTTTTCCCTGCAGAATGTATACGAGTACATTCACATCATAATTACCGTATCCGAACGGGAATTCATAGGACAACTTTTTGTAGTGATCCCGTAAAAGCGGTACATACGATAAAACCCCCGCAGTTGGATTGATAGAGCCTTCTAATTGCAGCAGCGATTGGCTTGCTCGTGTCATATCTTCAGACGTAAACACTGGCTCTATCCCAAGGCTCCGTGAGTCCTTTCCGACAGGGTATCATGCCGATGCAAAGTACCTTGTAGAAGATTATTAAGCGCATGCAAACCGCAGCGCATGAGCGACTGCTTTTCGTGATACATTCGATCAGTACGACTAGTTTTGTAATTCTATCTCAGCATCTACCGTATCTCAAAAAACACCACCCCTCACGATTCGAAAATGAGCGATAATTTCTTACGGTTTGTACGCCACCGAAATGCGACGCAGGCAGTCGAACGAAGCGCTAGATACAACCAGGATGCAATCAGCGACCTTCCCAACTACCCCATCGTCAATATTTTCCATACTCTTCTTCATCCAAACGCTCAAACGTTGCAACAACTTGCAGCATTACAAGTAGAAAATAAGGAATTCTCTACCGACTCTTTTAACGATAAATTCGCCAAGCAAATACGCGATTACATACATACTAGTGGTCTAGAGCACTATTCTGTATCTGAATTAGCGGACAGAATTCGTCAGGTGGTCCAGAAAGCCTCCGGAAACGAGCAGCTAGTGCTGGAACACCTGGAAGGAGACCTTTTCAACACACTGGGAGATCACGGTATCGAACTTATAAGCTTCTGTTTGCAATCGTATCGGCAAATCAAATCACTTGCGCCTGAGAAATGGAGCGATTACGCTACAAATGAGACAGCAAACACCTCCAATAACTCGCTTTTGGTCCAGCAATTTGGCGTCTTGCAGGACGGATACGACACTCGTGGACCTGCTGGATTGCTATCTGGACATGCACGAGTGCTACCGGAGAACACGCAGCGAATACGGGCGAAATATTACGAGCGTGTTTACATTCCTGCAAAAAAGCTCGCGCAAAACGACACGGAAGCGTGCATTTCGATCGCCGAATTGGACGCTTTTGCACAGACTGCTTTTAGAGGAATAAAGCAGATGAATCGACTTCAGTCCAAGCTGTACAAAGCAGCGTATACCACGAACCAGAATCTGCTGGTTTGTGCGCCAACAGGAGCCGGGAAGACAAATGTCGCCATGCTCACAATACTTCACGAGGTCAAGAGCCAATTGAGTCAAGCACAACGGGGTATGAAGGAGCCTCTTCCGTCTCGCTGGATGATGAAGATTGTGTACGTCGCTCCGATGAAAGCTCTGGCTCAAGAAGTTGTTCGGAAATTCGCTCAACGATTGAAAGACTTGCATCTTGCGGTCGCAGAACTCACAGGCGATATGCAAATGACACGACAAGAATTGGAGCAAACGCACGTGATAGTCACGACACCGGAGAAGTGGGATGTCATCACCCGGAAATCTAGCACGCAGCAATCGCTTCTGAGGGAAGTCAAGCTTCTCATCATCGATGAAGTCCATTTACTGGCAGATCAGCGAGGTCCTGTAATCGAAACGATTGTCGCTAGAACGCTGAGACGCGTGGAAACGACTCAGAATATGATTCGCATTGTTGGCTTGTCGGCGACGCTGCCGAATTACGTGGATGTGGGTCAGTTCTTACGAGTTCACATTCCATCTCCCGCAGCCGGAAGCGCCACCCAAGACCGATCCATGTACGAAAATGCTGCAACAAACGGCGGCAAGGGCGGTCTCTTCTTCTTCGACGCGTCGTATCGACCAGTACCTCTGGATCAGACATTTATTGGCATCAACACCACTCCCCAAAGTCTCAAAAGCGCTATGGAAAGCACGAAAACCGCCTCTGAAGAGAAGGAGGGCACGGAAGAGAAGAAATCGAAAGATTCGACTCCCGCGATACTCGGTCGCCATCGCCAAGTGCAGTTTGTGATGAACAAGCTTGCGTTTCTGCACTGCTTAACTCAGGTCCGCCGGAATGAACAAGTGATGATCTTTGTGCATTCTCGGAAAGAGACCGCCAATACCATTCGAGCTATCATGGAAATGGCTGCTTCTTACATCTCCGAGGATCACCAAGACCCTCACTTTGCCTGTGGAGGCGATGGGAATTGTATGGATGCATTCTTGCCTCATTTCCAAGATGAGAGCATGCCTTTTGACTTTGTCGAACGATTAAATAAAAGTCGAAACAAAGAGCTCAAAGAGTTTGCGCCTTTGGGATTCGGTATTCATCATGCGGGAATGCTTCGTGGAGATCGAAATCTGTGCGAGGAGATGTTCGAGAAAGGATGGATTCGCGTCCTCTGTTGCACAGCGACGCTGGCGTGGGGTGTTAATCTTCCAGCACATTCGGTTCTGATCAAAGGAACGCAAGTGTACAACGCCGAGCGCGGTGGATTGACACAATTGGGCATGCTGGATGTCCTTCAGATCTTTGGAAGAGCAGGACGACCTCAATATGACACACAAGGCGACGCAGTTGTGGTCACAACGATGGACCAGCTTCCTCATTACCTTCGTCTTCTTTCTCAGGGCATTCCGATCGAATCGGCGTTAGTCAAGTCTCTCTCGGATCATCTGAATGCCGAGATCGTTTCCGGCACTGTCAGCAATCTCCGGGAAGCGTGTGAATGGCTCAGTTATACGTATTTGTTTGTCCGATTGCGTAAGAATCCACTCGCTTACGGGATGACGCTGGAAAGTGTGCAGAACGACCCAAGTCTATCGGAGAAGCGTCGACAATTGCTTTTAGGCGCTGCCGAGCAATTGGAAAAGTGTCGAATGATCAAGATTCTGAAGCGTGTGAAGGGATCGGATGCACGATCGAGTGGCCAGATTGACGCTAGGAATATCCATTTTGCGATCACGGCTTTGGGTCGTGTGGCTTCCCATTTCTACATCTGCCACGAGTCGATCGCGACCTTCAATGAGCTGTTTGAGAGCCGCATTATCACTGAAGAGCGGACGTTGGATCAGCAGCGATTACAAGAGGTAGACGAGTTCAAAGATGACGAAGAGGATGGGCTTTCATGGGAGAAAGCGATGCTCATCTTGTGCAGCAGCAAAGAATTCGAGCAATTGAAAACGCGGGAAGAGGAATTACTGGAACTCGAGCGTTTGGAAGCGCATTACTGCCGCTTTCCGAGCGCTGGAAGTGGAGGTCTCATCAGCTATGTCGGGAAGACTGTCGTCTTACTTCAAGCACTGCTGGGTCGAGCTCACGTCACTAGCTTCACACTGATTTCCGATACGAATTATGTCGCACAGAACGGAGCTCGTGTATGTCGCGGTTTGTTTGAGCTCTGTCTGAAACAACACAATGCGGGAAGAGCGCTGACATTCCTCCAGCTGGCGAAATCAATCGATCAGCGCTGCTGGATGGATCAGAAGCCTTTGATCTCGCAGTTCGCCTCAGTTCCAAGCGACATCATCGCGTCAATCGGAATGGCACTCGCAAACACGGACGAGTACACTTTGTTGACAACTCCAGAAAGCGCTCCGAATTGCGTGAAAATGCTGTCGAATCGATGCAGACGGATTCTTTCATCGTTACCGTTCCTTCAGGTCGATTATGACAGCGTGTTACTGCAGCCGATCAGCGCGCAGCTTTTGCGGATGACAATCGCATTGGAGCCGCTTTTTCAACTTTGGAATGAAAAGTTGTTTCATGGGAAAACACTGAGGTACTGGATGTGGGTTGAGGACGCTACGTCGGGCTTTATCTACCATTCCGAGGCTGTGATCATTCATCAACAGAGGTTTCAGCGTTGGCAACAGATTCAGGCTGAAAAGGGGTCTAAAGGCTTGGAGGCGCTGGTGGAATTTCAGATTCATCTGCCGATTTTCCTCAAGCACAATGAAGATGCGGCGTACTACACGATCCGAGTTGTGTCGGATCATTATGTGGGCATGGATACGTTCTGTGAAATTGCGTACGCACCGACACGCGGCTCACAATCTGGTGAACCTCAAATGCCTTTCACGGAGATCATGGAGCTTCACGCTTTGCCAATTCGTTCAGCGCTGGCGTTTGGAGGGTTCGAGGATGCGTTTGTACCTCGAGACAACGCGTTTCCGATCTATCTCAATTCGATACAGACTCAAGTGTTCTATGCGTTGTACCATGAGGATGACGATGTGCTTTTGTGTGCTCCAAATGGAAGCGGGAAGACACTCTGCGCAGAATTCGCAATGCTTCGCGCTCTTTCAATGAGAACGCGAAAATGGATGATATACGTCACACCGCTGCAGGAGATCGCATTATCCACAGCAAACCGCTGGAGAAGGGTGTTTGAGGATGAGCATACAGTGAAGTGCGGGATCTGGTGCTTTGATTCAGGCAGTCGGTCGTCCTCGATATCAGAGTTTGAGTATGCGATCGGAAGACCTCAGGATGTCCACGGGATGGGGATCATTGTGACGACAGCAGGCCGACTCGATGAGCTTCTGCGTAGGCCAATAATGAAGCAGATCTTCCCAGAACTGGCGCTCGTCATCGTGGACGATCTCCACTTTATCACTGACCCCAATGTCGGACCTCTGTACGAAATTGTGTTGAGCCGTTTAGCTCGAGTGGAAAGCGGAAGATTGAGTGATCCGACTCGATGGATTGTGCTTTCGTCGCCTCTGGTGAACGCGAAACAAGCTGCAATTTGGCTGGGAATCGTCAACGAGAGCTCCAAGGTGTTCAACTTTGCTCCAACCTCTCGACCCAGCGGCATACAATTACATATCCAGAGCTTCCCGGAACACCAGCATGTTGGAAGGATGTCGGCGATGAATAAGCCGATTTACATGGCGATCAAGGCGTATGCTTCACAGCCGAGACATCAAGCGCTGATCTTTGTTCCTTCCAAAGCGCAGACGAAACAAACAGCATTGGATTTGATTTCTCAGTGTATTTCTGACCCGGACGCAAGTGTGGTGACACCTCACCAAGGCTTTTTGAATGGGACGGAAGAGGACTTGGCGTCGATGATCTCATCATTAGAGAGGAGTTCAGGAGGTCGACGACGTATGGATGACACTTTGCAGCACACTTTAGCCTTTGGTATCGGGCTGTATCACGATGGCTTACGCAAAGAGGACCGAAATCTCGTTCTAAAGCTGTATGCGACCAACATGCTTCGTGTGATGATTCTTACGAGTGAAATGGTTTGGCGATGGAGACAGGACGTGCATCGCTTCCAGGCTCGGAATTCTCCCGAGGATGCCTGCGAACGCCTTGTAATCCTCAAAGGAACCGAGGAATTTGATCCATCCACTGCTCGATATCGCCCGTACTCTTGGTGTAAAATGCTCAAATTGGTCGGCATTGCGAAGATTCATTCAGACTCGACCGCTGTTTGTATTTTGACGGAAGAAAGCAGGAAGAATATGATGCAACGTCTGCTTCAGGAGCCGATGATCTTGGAGTCTACGTTATTCAGCAAGACCAATGTGCAGAACAGTACTTGGGAGAACAGTATGTTCCTGGCCGTTTGTGACTCGAGGCAGACGCCGGAGGATGCAGTGCAAAAGCTTTTGGGAAGCACCTTTTTCTACCAGCGTTTATGGGAGAATCCAGCGTACTATGGAATCCAAGGAAGGGATTCGACCAAAGAAAGCAAACAGCTTTGCACTGAGATTCTGATGCACGCAATCCGACGCCTTGCAGCATCCAAATGTCTGCGAATCGATTTTGTTGGAAAATCGTTGTGTTTGGAATTGAGCCCGTACGGTCTTGTTGCTGCTCGACATGGACTGGATCACAATGTGGTCTTGCGTATGGTCTCACACGTGGAAAAGCACGCCCAGGGACAAGCTTTCGGAGATCACAGCGTCGAAATGCTTCCAAGTGTGTTTGTGGCTTTTTGCGATACGTCTTTGGTACACCTGCGAAAGATCCTTCCGGTTCGACATTACGATTTACAGTCGAATCCACTGGCGGAATTGGGCAAAACGATTCGAATTCCACTGGAGAAACTCGACCAGAAAGCTTTGAAGGAAGCCCGTAAAGACCCGCATGTTGTGAAGGCTTATACTCTGATTCAAATGCACATTGAGGGAAGCAATTTGCCAGGCGCAGACTACGTCAAAGATGCTCAACTCTGCTTGGAATATTGCTCTCAATGGATAGACAGTTGGATTGAGCTTTGCGCTGAATGCGATGCGTTAAGGCTGGCGCGTGGTGGCATACTGCTTCAACAATGTCTCACGCAGAGGAAATGGGTGGAGTTGGACTTTGATGATGGCTTGAGTCTCTTTCACGTGAAGGGAATGACACCATTGATGGCTGAAAAGTGTCGGCAGCAGCTGGGCATTCGCGATCTGAAGCAGCTTTCAGATGCCCAGAGAAATGGCTCACTTTGCGAGCTTTTAAAGGGCTTTGAGCATGGAAAGCGTCTCGTGGAAGCAGTTGGGGCGCTTCCCGTTGTTGAGATCGCAATGGGTGTGATAGGAGACGAAGTTTTGGATGTGAAAATCACGTTTTCGAATGTCGCATTATGGAGGAAATGGCATGGGGTTTTGTGCAGCTTTTACGTCTTTCTAACGCTGCGAATTGGCGCTGGAAATGAATGCAAAGAAAGAATAATGCAATTTGCGCACGTGTATGTGCAGGAAGACCCTTGGATTCTGCAATTGCGATGCAAAAAGCCGGTGGATAGCATGAGCAATTGCTTGTGGAAGATATCGATCGAAAATGAGCAGCTTTTTCGACTTGAATGGACACAAGAATACACGGAAATGATTCGTTGAAAATAAGATTTATTTATTTGATTGGTCAGATTCTCAATATAAACCAATCACATTCGTTTTTATTTGCGGTTCCAAACGATAAAAATGCTGAATCGAATCTTTCATTCTCCTGCGATCCTTTCGCTGTCAAGAAAGCAGCAAATACAGCATGTCCGGCACTTGAATCTGCACGAATATCAGTCCATGGATATAATGAAAGAGTATGGGATCCGTATCCCCCAAGGTCTCCCTGCGCAGACGCCAGAAGAAGCAGACAATGCCTACAAGCAAATCGTAGGAAACAAATGTATCCGTTCGCTCACTGAATGCGTTGATTCACGAGTATTGACTCCTTTCTAATATCTGTAGCCGACGCAGATGTTGTGATCAAGGCGCAAGCTCTCACAGGAGGTCGAGGTCTCGGACACTTTACAAACGGGTTCAAAGGAGGCGTTCACATGTGCACAAAGTACGAAAGCTCATTTTTGATTAAGATTTCGCTCACTTTTTTCTGACTGAAAGACCAGAAGATGCGAAAACTTTTGCGTCGAAAATGATTGGGCACACATTAGTGACCAAACAGACCGGAGAACGAGGAATTCAAGTCGCAAAAGTACTTTTAATGGAGAGGGTTTACATGCGTCGCGAGATGTATTTCTCCATTTTGATGGATCGAGCATCGCAAGGACCAGTTATTGTCGCTTCTCCGGCAGGAGGGACATCGATCGAAGATGTCGCTGCAGCCACTCCGGAATTGATATTCAAGCAAGTAATTGACATTCAAACAGGACCAACGGAGGACCAGGTCGATTTTCTGGTGGAGAAATTGGGATGTAATGCCGAGTCAAAGTCTAAAATGGCGGAAATGATCCGAAATCTGTATAATATGTTCATTGGAGTTGATGCAACGCTCGTGGAAATCAATCCGCTTGCGGAAACTCCTGCCGGCGATGTGCTTGCATGCGACGCGAAAATCAATTTTGACGACAACGCTGCTTTCCGTCACAAAGACATCTTTGCGAAACGCGACAAAACCCAAGAAGATCCTCGTGAGGTGGAAGCCAGTGCCTTTGATCTGAATTATATCGGTTTGGATGGGAACATCGGATGTCTTGTGAACGGAGCCG
Organism: Albugo laibachii; assembly: GCA_902706625.1. Taxonomy (NCBI): domain Eukaryota; phylum Oomycota; class Peronosporomycetes; order Albuginales; family Albuginaceae; genus Albugo; species Albugo laibachii. The sequence continues at coordinate 34,390 of CACSLJ010000119.1, forward strand.
GTCTCGCGATGGCAACAATGGATATTATCTCATTGTTTGGTGGCTCCCCTGCCAACTTCCTTGATGTCGGTGGAGGTGCGACAGAAGCCCAGGTCAAAAAAGCGTTTGAGATTCTGAATGCTGACGATCAAGTGAAATCGATTCTGGTCAATATTTTCGGTGGAATCATGCGTTGCGATGTAATTGCTGCAGGAATCATCGCCGCAGCGAGAGACTTGGACTTGGAAAAGCCGATTATTGTACGCCTGCAAGGCACAAATGTGGAGAAAGCGAGACAACTTATCGCCGATTCGGGATTCAAGATGATCGTTGCGGACAATTTGGATGACGCGGCACAAAAAGCTGTCAAAATAGCGGGAATCGTGTCACAAGCACAAGAAGCGAATCTCCGTGTCACTCTCGAAAGCAAATAGTAACGTTGACAGAGTTTGAGCGTCAGATTGCGGCTGAGAGATGAATACACCGTTTACATGGAAAGAAAACTTGGCCATTTCACCGATTCACAACTAGATAAAGACGCCAGAAATCAATCTCAATTACTTTGTCTCGCGTCCTCGACCCATAATGCTGACTATCCATTCCATTCCATCTTGTAATCCTTCGCCTGTCTTTGCAGAACACGCTTGAATCTGCCACTGGCGATCACGGATCGTCGAAAGGTTGAGTGCGGTCGAAATCTCCGAGGATGGAAGCGCATTCAGCAAATCTTGCTTGTTCGCAAACACCAAAATGGGCACTTTTGAGAGCTTTTCTTCTTCCATCAGCGTGGACAATTCCAGTCCGGTTTCTTCTAGCCGACGACGATCAGCACTGTCAATCACGTAGATCTATAATGACAATGTGAAGAACACGAGCTCTCAAATGATCAAAGCAAAAGACTCACCAGCGCATCCGTTTGCTCATAATAATTGCGCCAATACGGACGGATGGTCTTCTGGCCTCCAATGTCCCACATATTGAGCTTGAATCCGTCCACTTGCAGGCTTTTGACGTTAAATCCTTGCGTGGGCATGATGTGACTTATATCTTCTTCCGATAATTTCTTTAAAATAGTCGTTTTGCCACCATTATCGAGCCCGAGAACGAGGATTCGCGCCTCACTATCGTCCTTTTTCAGCTTTCGTAAAAGGTTCAATAGACCCATTTCCTTCTCTCCAAATTCTCTGAATTATGAGTGCGGCCTTTTGGTTTGGCACTAATTCGATCGCGATGATGCATGAAAAGTCGCGTCTGCTTGGGATGTCCCCAAGTGATGGTACAAACACGATTACAGGACGAAAATCGAGTCTCCGTTTGGTGTAATCAACACTAAACTCGAGAGTCGCGTTTGTAATGGATCGCCATAGACACTGGACGCGCAATTGGAGCTGCTGCTAAACGAACAATACATGAGATTTGCTTGATCGTCTGCTTCCATACAGTGCTGGGATGTGTACCTAAACCGTCTGATCAAGAAACCGATTAGAAGCAGCGCAATCAATGAAGCAATCCCTATAAACTCCAACACCAATAAGGAAATACTACTATCTGCGTTCTCTCGTATCGGCTCACTTTCCGTCTCAATTTGGTTACTTGGCGCTATCAAATCAGTTTGTTGCTTTAACAAACGCGGCGATGCGTACGAAGGCGTGGAAAGAATGAGCGCAAGTCCTTTTCCACCGTTCATATCGCTTTGGTGCGATTTCGTTCGCTCACTACGGAGAGAAGCGTAGCTTTCGTCAATAACTAATTCAGATGTCGCTGAAAGCCGCACACGTGACGCAGGTTTCTTGCCCGAATCAAACTCGCTATCGTCGGAATCGTGTTCCTCTTTTGCTTCAAAGAGCGAGGAGTAGATACCCGACCTCACATGGAGCATACGAGGGTGTACTCCATCAGTCAGAGTCGATATATCGCCTTCACGATGTCGATATACCTCAATTCTCCCGCTGCTTTCCATACTTGTAATTAGAAGCACTCCCACGAGCATAAGAACTGCATGTAGGAGCATTTTTAAAAGTGAAAACGCACGAGAATTCCTTCCTTGACATACTATCGAATCGTTTCGAGGTGGAGCTGTTTGGCCACTTCACCCGATTAATTATCGATAATTGAGTCTGTCAGTGTCGCCAGAAGTGAACGACCTCTGACTGAACCCACAAAATCCCTCACTGCACTTGAGCTTTCCACCAAGACCCTGCATACTGTGAACTCGCCTCATCCTTCGAATAAAGGGATCAGAAATGTCTCTAGTCACGTGTGCTGTGTGTACTATAGCGTTGTCCTGCTGGACCAAACAAGTCGCTTTACAACTTGAATTTGCGAGAAAATGTGTGATTGGCAGATACCGCAGCTGAGCGAATGATTGGATGTGATGAGACAGAAGCGCAATTTCTGAGATCCGCGTTGGAGGAGACATTCCCACCTGTCAAGCTGTCCTTTGCGTATGGGTCTGCCGTTTTCCAGCAGCACACGTCAAACTCTAGCGGCGCAATTATGGACTTTGTATTTGCAGTGGACGATCCCATCAAATGGCATGAAGAAAACTTGATGCGAAATCGAAGTCATTATTCGTTTCTCAAGTATTTTGGTGCTCAAGCAATCGTTAATATACAAGTAAGAGTATGATGAATTACACGACGCAAATCACAAAAAGATCCTTTGCCCGTCAAAACGTAGCGAAACCACGGTGCCACAGTCTACTACAATACTTTGGTGCGTGTGTCATGATCGCTAGCGGCTCGAGTACGTCTTATCAAGTGGTTGGTCGCCTAGGTCGACTTGAAAGTCCGATCTCAAACGGATAGAAGCAGAGTTATCAAATATGGCGTCATCAGTTGTGATGATCTGTGTAATGATCTTCGGAATTGGACTTGTCTCTACTTGAGTGGCCGTCTACATAAACCAGTGAGGATTCTTCATAACAATGACGAGCGGCTTCTTATTGCGAGCCGTCAAAACCTGTTACATGCGGTGCATTACGCATTGCTGAATCTACCCGAGAAATTCACCAAACAGAAATTATTCATGGTACGATCATCGGTTGATATTTGGTGATATTTGTCTAAGAACTTTGGTTTGTGTGAAGAAAATTGCAAGCATTTCGTATGCGGGTGACTTCAGAATGACGTTTGGCGAGAATCCCAAAAAGGTCCGCAATATTGTGGACGGAAATTTTCAGGCCTTTTGCAGGTTGTACGAGAACACAATTCGGGTGAGTCGCTATAGTCCAACAGCTCCAAAGTCGTCTCAAGATTTGTGCTGTTTTAGCGGTGCACGTTTCTGAAAACCTCCATGCATGATCCAACGGTCTTTTTAGCTGCCACTGGAGACAAAAGCTCACGGCAAAAGCTTCTTCATGTGATGCCTTCTAACGTGCGTGACCAAATCGCTCGATACTCTAAGGGAATCGATCAAGAGTGCTTACAAAAAGTGGTTCGAGGTATTGTGCGTCGAACAAGCCGATCGCAGAGCATCAAAGGCATTTTCACTGCAGGCGGAATTAAAGCAGCGCAATACGCACTTCAAAAAATCAATCGAGCGTACTTTAGCCGGTCAGGATGAATGGCTGCATTGGTCTCTTCGGCGCTTTGGTTAGTAATCTACAAGTTCTGAAATCTTAAAATGTCTGTTGCACGCAGAAAATCAACGACGTGCTTGTTTGATGACGACCTGGTGCGGGACATCTTTAGTTGATGACGGTCTACTTTGAGCCGAGGCTCAAAGCAATTGTGATGGGCAGAAACAAGCATGCAAATGCGGTTAAATTCGTGTTTCAGTCGCAATAGCACAACTATTCAGCTTTAGACGTGTCGGCAATTCGGCTGTGCCTTGACTCATAGCACAAACATTTGGTGGATAGGACCATCAAAACTTATAGGAATAGTTGTTGAGAAATATCAGCGAGAGCCTCAGTGTGACCAATATGCTTCGAGGTTAAGGGACTTGAAGCTTCCTCAGTGACAGACTACAAGACAGCTTGAAGCATCAGACTTCACCCTTTGTAAGACTTTTGTGAATGTGGTGTGATGATGGTCAAACATATCTGGAACAGGATTACCTATTTCTACAGGAACGGCTGGATTACACAGACTATGGCCAATCAGCAATGCTTGATACTTTTGATGAGCGAAGAGGATTCCGTAAGAAATTCGTGATTCTTATGTATGAGTTTTTCACTCCAGAAAAGAATCTTGAGGAAACGCTTCTCATCTTCCCCAGTATCGCTTGCTTAGTCTTGGACGAACGTGTGGGTGCATCGCCCGTGACGTCACTCTGTCGCTCACGTGTTGGCCCTTGAGGATTAAGATTTGACGACTCCGGTGATCCGACCGGAAGACCATTTTTCAGACTGCTCGGCCTTGAATAAGTTCGAGTTGCATGATTAACCGATTTAGAGTTGGTCCTATATGATGTAGATTCCTCCGTATCCGCTTCTAGTACCTCATCCTCAAGTATCGGGTCGAATTTCCGCGCAATTAGATTACCCATTCTGATGTCGGGCTCTTCCTCATCTTTCTTGCCCTTCCACTTGGATATATAACTTCGTATGTTTTTGAAGCTTGCTGACCTCAGGGTTCCCTGGACTGATACATCACGCGTATCGTACGAGTGCACAACGAATTGTGTGACTATCAGAACAGCCAGAAATTTATACTGAAATAACGCTGGCTTCTTCACGGCTCAAGAGTGTTGCGGGCTACTGAGTTTCATTTGTATAATGGGAAATAATTTGATGCTGGAATCACGAGCGATACCCACCACTCCACCTCAGCAAACATTTTCAAGGGACCCAGGGGTATTGGCACGTCTGATTGTCCTGCACCACGTCACGGTATATGACGAGCAATCGTGTTCCGTGTGAGCTGTTACCCTCTGTACGCTTCATGCCGTCTATCAATGGATAAATCAGCCTGGTTCTTGCCAGATCATCACGCGTCTTTCAGAAGACACAAACTAAGCAGATTCCATCATTTATTTGTTAGTGTAGTCATAACGACTTGAGATTTCTAGATCAGGACAGATAGCATGCATCATGAGAGCCTCTAGTGCAAGTAAATAACGCTTCATGATTACAGCGTCAATTCCTACTCATGGTCTCACAGAGCAGGACGCTGCAATCCCTTTGGAGAGCATGAGCCATTAATTACAATGATGACGCGATGATGACTGGAGTATAGCAATCATGTGGAGATGACACGCCCGTAATCCACGTTTTATATATACAGCAAGCAGCCAGTTGCTAGCATACTCGAAGAGGCTCTCGGGAGCTAGATATATGTATCCGCCAAGGTCAGAAGTGCTACAGAGCGCCGGACTAAGCCGCCTACCGTGAGCATACATTGTACTTTCCTAATATCACAAACAGTAGAGTTGAAACGCGCAGAGTTCCTACCCTTGATTGACTTAAGCCAGAATTAGGGAGACGACTTTACAATGCTCTGGACAGGATGTACAATTACGTGTATTGATCGGTTGATGTGGATGGCTCGCACGACATATAGGTTTTCTGGTGTACATCACTTCATTTTTACAGCGTGAACAACATCTACTTCGATCCCTAACCGGGAAGCATGCGAACATTTGTACTTGAGGCCTTTTGGTAGCTCGTCATCCATTGGTCCGAGACACATAACAACTGCACTGAAAGGTCCATATAATAGCTAGTTCCTCCGTATATCGGCCACGAAAGTACACTTACCCTTGTTGATTAAGCGCAGCTTAGCCTGTGCTTTTCGGCAACGTCGCGCACGACGTGACCGTAAGTAGGAAAACCTTGCCGGATGGCTACACACGGGGAGCACGTAGCAAATATGAGAGTTGAGAGTCGTTCAAGATAATCGGTTGGATTATCAACTCGAGACGGTAAGTCGACATTCATGCAGTCACTTACAAGAATCTCAGGCCTCCGATGGCATCGTCTATGAGCCCTCTCTTGACGGACAAGGATACTAGACACTCGACGGAAAATGAAGTGCGCCCATAAAGCCACCAAGGGTGTCAAATGAAAGAGAGTGGAAGTTGCACAGCATGTGCATGATGCCTTCATTCTGATGTCATGGAGATTCCTTTGAGTCGTCAAAAATGCCATCAGGCGAAACTCCAACAAAATTTCGCAAAGATCGAGAAAGTTGTCATGATATTTGTATACAAATTCCGATAGAATGCATGCATTGATCATGGATAATAAACTGTTACCTAGATGGAGAATTGGGCTTTCATAAGCTCATTTTTCATTTATCGACGCACGCTCCGCGGTGGTGGATGTTGAGATGCAAAAAAACTTTCGATTATGAAAAGAGATTGCTTCATTGATCACGTTAATTACGTCAGACGCTCAACTATGCCGCTTGGTTGCGATTGCTTCGTCCTAGACGACGTGATGGGTACCGGATTATCCTTCTTAGAGCTGGTGAATACATTTCGCAGACTTGCCATTGCCTGCCGCCACCAGCGGGGTTTCTTTACTTGACTATCAAGAGATTTCTCTTTGGGTTCAACAATAGTGCCAAGTTTCGGCTTCCACGCTTCTTTTTACGTTTAAGCACGCCTTCGGAAACAACCGCTTCTCTGAATGATGATCTATCAGGTTCATAAGGGGGCGTGATGGTTTATTTGCGAGGTACTTGCTGAGACTTCCAGCTTTGTATCTGACTGAAGGAGGTGCTTCTTGAGGTTTTTCTGTACGTGTTCTGAACATTTGTGAGACAGATTGCAATGACACCAAGTTACGCGTTTCGTGCGGTTGCTCAGGGCTTTGGGTTGCAATCGCCCAATGTGCAACCAGGTGCGTAGATATAATCAAAGCCAGAATCTTATGCTGACTCGAAACCATCTTCATTGTTTCATCTGTCTTGTTAGCTCCTTACAAGGTTTTGTGAAGTGAATTCATGCCAGCTACCCCGCACGAGATCCACCTTCCCGAGGGATCGGGTATACATACGTCATATTGACCAATTGTGTGTCAGCTCCACTTCAGAGGGTGATAGGTCATCGCGTACGATTTGACATTGTCCCTCTTAATTTAGGGGGTCGGTTGGGTGTCCATGGGTGAATATTGCACGATCAAGTTCATTATTGATCAATCAGAGTGCGTCTAACATGAGCCCGGTAGAAACAACACATCATTCGCTTTTTTGATGAGTCATTTGTACGATAACTTAAACGAATTGGCAGGTTCCGATAGAATGCGTAGAACGAGACGTATATCGAGAGCGAGAACGCAGAAGGCTGATTGAGCAGGGCGGAGTCGTTATACTCAATCAGATTACGTTATGACGAGATACGATCAACGTTAATTGTGTGCTAGGCAACGCGTTTCCAACTTATAGACCAGCCTGATTTCTAGAACACTTTTTGACATTCGCCCTTGCGTTTCATTCCTACTAGTCGTGGAGACTTGACAAGCTCAGATTTTGACAAGAAGTGATGAGCAAGCATGGGTGTGTGAGAATAGATGAACGCAGCTTGGGACCCTTTAGACGCCATACTGCCAATACGCTGCGCTGTTGATGACAATGACCACGTAGAGTGAACATATGAGGTATTACTAGTCCACATACTGAATGTAATCACCAGGCAATTCCCAGCAGATGGGGAAAGTTTCGTCAGACCTACATCGTGCTGACATTAAAATGAAAGATTGACAAATCATAACTAAGAGCTCTTTGTTGATCGATACCTCTCGCTGTAATTCTTGTATGTCGCAACGATCATTGACGGTTGGCTACTTCGTCAGTATATATGAAGGCGTTTGAGTTACAGCTAGGGCATAGTGCCATTGCAAACGATTGAAGCTTAGCTTCGTAGTTTCCAATTACCTAGACTGGTGCTCGGTTCCGTCAATAGAATTGCTCGTAAAGGAGGACCCGGCAATTCATAACGATCAGTACGGAGGAACCTCCACGTTTCAAAGGATGACTCCATGCTGAGCCTTCAAACTCTGATAAGGATGACTGAAACGCTTTAATCAAGAAAAACAGAGTTCCAATCAGCATTCCTACCGATCCTCGGTACACGAATTTATCTATTTCTTTATTCCATATTTTATTTTAAGCTGATGCGTATCTACCAGTCACACGAATGCGTGAATGTCATCACACGTGCTCTAAGCTCTGATTCAGGTTGACTCGTTCATCAAGCTGGTGGTGGGGAGAAGTCCACGTTAGCCAAATTCGGGTACCTTCCTTAAGGTAAACTGGATACTTGGTTGTCAAGCGTGGCCGTCTTATCCAACGATGACCTCTCCGGATCAACGCGTTCGCCTCCTACAGGCGGAGATTTTGTTCCCATGCGCTGACGAAGACTCTAAAAAGTTTGTATGAATTTGCTCCACTGATATTTCGCCTGGAGGGAAAGATTCGTCACAAAACCTTGAATTTTTGAGGTTTTGGTGGTCTATTTTTTGTCTCCATGTAACCACCCGTATCCTCAAATTTCCCTTCTTTTAGTGATGATAATTTTTCACTAAAATCACGACTTGGTTTGTAGTCGGAGTGAGCATTTCGATCGTTTTGACCCTTAAATGCCTGTCTTATTTTTCGACCACCTTGTAATTCACGTGTAGCATCTACGCGCGCAGCTAATTGCCTCGGCGTTGCCCATTGCGCAAGCAAATGTGTCAATATAATCACAAATAGAAATTTGCACCGACTCTGGAATAATTTGTCCATTCTCATGCTTGTTGTGGAATGCTGCTGCTTATTTTATAATGAGATGATACCAGTCGACCAAACACGAGACCAATCCCCAACCTCTGGAAATTCTCACCCACAGCTGACAGGTAATTGAAACAATTTGATTACTTTGCGCTATTTGTACACAATCCGCTTTGATGCGGATTTATGGGTGAAAACACGCATAATGTACCGACGAGAACGAAACGCTTCATTCTTACCCAATCAGTACGGGTCCATTAATTTGGCCACGTCAAAAAGCTTACAAAATGATGTGTCGTCGTACCTATTTGCTAGTCATGGTGACGTGGCAGGTCCAGACTGAAGCGAAAAAGAACGAGGTGTCAGACCGTAACCCCATCGTTCTCAGCAAAGGCTGCTCGGTTCTTTAATGATGACATGTTTATTTGAAAACCTCATCCGTACGTGACACGTCAGCAGTGCACTCGCTGAGCTCAGGTACGAGCCAATCGACAGCAGATCGAGCCAAAATCGCATTAAAGGAGTGTGTATGATATTGTAGAAGACGGTCCTACCTAGCGTGTTGATCAAACTCATAATCAACACATCGCAAAAATCTCAATGGACTGAGTAGAACGCACAATAATAATGTGATGTTGGTGTTTCTTAGAGATCGATAGTGCTATAGCGCTTCCAGTTCCCGCTCTTTTAAAATTCTTGTTCAATATGTCACCAGATCTTAAGATCTTAAGCACAAAGACAAAGAAACCTGACTGAGAGTTTTGATACTGCTCCCGCTTAATGTTCACAGCCAGCATTTTTTGTTTCTGACCTTGCAGATCTTCCTGTCCAACTAGAGTTGCCATAAAGAATATTGATGATTATGATGGCTATTTTCAATACGGTCAATTCAATTCGTGGAGTGGGGACAATGGTTTTTGGGTGGTTCTTCAGGTACCAGTTACCGTCACCAGTGAAAAAAAATGAATGAGGAATCTGTTTACCGGAACTTGGACCATCCAGGGCGACACTGTCAGTATTATTGTTATCGAATCTTGTAATCATTGAATTAGGAATAAGTAGGAATTAACGTAAACTTTCCGTTCTGTGCAGCTTTTCGAATGCTTAAGGAAAACCATACTTGCAGCTAAGCATTTTGGCTGATCGAAAAGGTAAAAGCATGACTCGAATCCGCAAGAGTAGAGCTTTCTCGACTGATTTATTCGGATTTTTTGAGTCAAATACCAGCACACAGACATTCCCAGAAGACAAAAATAATGATTTTTTTCCTTTCAGTTTAGTGTACTATTTAGTCTTACTATTTGTATGCTCAGAAGGTCGGATGAGCATTTCTTCACGCATGCAATTCATACCCTACCCTCACGACGATGGGAATACGAAGTTGCGGCACAAAGAGAAATGGATTAATATAGAAAGGTTATCCTTTCTACAGAGATGTTAAACAACACAGTCATATAATTGCTGCTCTACAAAGTCAACACTCCTGCGCTTTGATGGCGCTGCGGTGATCTGTTGCAAGTCGTCACGTGTCAGGAGCCTTACAGCAACGCCAATAGTCTTCCTCTTCTTCCCTTTTCCTGTCTTCTCCTTCACTGGAAGTGTTAGCACTTCTGATACCATTGTTGGACGGTGAGGAAGCCAATTTGCTCTCTGAGCTGCTGTTCCTGCCCCACAACTGTTGAACAATTCAGCTCTCCCCACCATTTGCGGGTACGATAGAGGGAAAAGACCAGCTGTCTTGAACCCCGCAGTTGAATTCGCCCACATATCGCTTGATTCCATGCGTCGCTTCCAATATGAATTGCAGTCCGCTTGTCAATCGAATGGTAACCTAAAAATAAAAAATAACATATTTACATGCAAATCCGATGCCAATATTGCTAAAAAGAGACTTTTCTGTTCTCATCATGTAGTGGATAACCAGCGTGCGGATCTTCTTCTTGTAGACAGAGAACACGGCAATATCCAGTGGCTATATCGAGTGTGTTGCGTTCACAGGTGGGCACACAAAGAGAATTCCGAGTCGTTCTCCCAGGGCAACCAATTCGACAGACAAATGGGGCAAGTATCCATCGAATAAGAGCAAAAGGGGACGAATCACTGTTTTCTGCACCGAGCTGGAGAACATCTCTACCCAGCGGAAGAAAACGGAGCGGTTGATGAAACTACTGGATTTGCAGGTAACCCGAGCGCAGCTGACTGAGCAGTCATCCACCAGTTTGTGGCTCACACGCTCTCCGGGAAGGATGAAGAGTGGAGGCGAGACGTAACCGGAAGCACTGGCGCACGTAACGACAGTGAGATGGAAGTTGGTGGAAATGGACCGGGACCACACATTCCGCGAGCCACGAAGGGCGACCACCTTGGTGCTTGTCGGCGCGTAATGAAGCTTGTTTCGTCCATGTTGAAGATGCGGCTTGCGTCGAGCCGATACTCAATAACGAGCTTTGCCATCGTGTAGAAGAGCACGCTGAGATTGTCTTCAGTGCACGCGTTCCTTGCTCGTGATATTGTCTGCGCCTGCCTGTAAGTCAGGTCGGGGTGGAGTTGCATTAAGCGGTGGTACCACCCGTCAGACAGGGCGCAGACAACGCCGTGGAGACGATTGGAAATATCGCTAGCTCTAGAGAGAATTTCGCTACGCGTAGCTGGCGTGCCGTTGAGCTGCATCCCGATTACCCATTCGACGAGATATTTCTCACCGTCTTCAGTAAGGACTGGAATAGGGCCACGACGCGCAGGGGTGACCATTACATTGCTTCGCTGGATGTTGACATACTTGTAGAGAGTGCGCAACAGAACACGTGTCTGAGAGGATACGATGGTGGCAGACGTGCCGTTGCACACGCGCCCAACGGCGTCTCCGAGAGTTGTATCGGTGTATTCTCGCGGTGCGTCATCTTGTTTGTGCGATGTACACAGTTCAGCGGCAGTGAAGTCAGCTGCGTTTTGGTCGTTCTACATCCATTCGAAAAAGGTCATAAATTGTTGAAGGATAAGCGTTTTCATGCACAATTAATATTTTATCCAATCAAAACACTCAAATATTCTCTTGCTTATAGTAGTGGACAAAACATTTGAGTGCACCAAACTGGTCGGGTGCATTCAACTGAAAGTTTACGTTACACGATTTCGTCGACCGTTTCATACGCGTCATAGCTGAATGAACACCACCAAAAACTTTCGTCCAGGTGCAACGATTGGCCGATGAAAATAATGGGAGATAGAAAGGAGCGTTGGGAGTTGGGCAGTCTGGTCAGCCTCCCTTTCCTTGAGGATGGGAATGGTACATAGCACAAGCCTACACCCACCCAAGGCACCATCAAAGTAACTCACGCGTGATTGGCAGCGGATAAAACATTTGAAAGCTATGGAATAATACGAGCATTACAGGAACGACGAAACTAGATTACTTAACTGTTTGAAGAGATTGGTACTGGTAGAAAGAAATCATCGCACAAGTGCAAGTATACATGATTAGCAACTACAACTGCCTCCGGTGCTCTTAATCGGAAGAGCTTGTCTTTACCGAATAGACGCACTTCAATAGGTAATACGTACGGTATAGGCGAGACACTGAAAATCGAAGCACTTCGTCATAACACGTCAAATCTTTAGTGATTCAAATGATTGCATTTCTATGTTGATTGGTTTGTATCGAGCTACTTTATCTTATCAAGAGCATTTTCGTGTGCATGTCACTGAAGAGTTGCATCAAACCTAGTAGGCAGACATTCTTCCAAGCTTAAGCTTTGAATGGGCTCAAATCAAAACTACAAGGGGTAACTGGTGCTAAGAATAGGTCTATAGACACTCGTGTGTAGCCCAAAAAATAATCGATCGGGTTGAGTATCGGGTGATCGAGGAACAGAAGAGAACCATCGAGCCAATGACTAATTTGTCTCACTCGTCTTTGGCTGGAAGCCTTATGTGACACCAGGAATGTAGTCAACTGCACGCAAAAAATCAAGAGCCGTAGTGATTCGACGACGACGCACGTGCACCTGTATTTGGGAACGACAGTAATGTTACTAGCTGCTCTCTTACGGCCTCGAGGGACCGTTTCATGAGTCACCGCAAACGTGGGCTCACTCAAACTGGTCACCCGGAAGGTAATTCTCAGCTGGGAATATGTTTAGAACAGTCAATGCCAAAACCTATTCCTATTGACGTAAGTAAGATCCGGATAGATCTAGATATATCTAGATAGATCCAGATAGATCCAGATAGATCCAGATAGATCCGCAAAAAAAAATTTCACCAATCATATCCCGATTGTGTGATATCTGTGTGATTCGCCGCCGGCGAATTTACAGAACATTTTCCTCCTCGCACTTTTAGACCCCTTTCTTCCTGCCATGGGTAGGGGCAACCTGAATTTATGACCAAATCCGCTGAACTAGTGCGTCGTCCGAGTTGTTTGTAAGGAACGCACGCATCAACTCCGGTACCTCTTCCATCAAGTTAACAGCGGGCTCCCAGGTTGCTTTAAGAGAATCAAGTCCTAACCAATTCACTCGTACCTCCCATTGTAGACGTTCGTTTCGCCATACAGCTGCCACCAACGATTCCACAAGATGTCCTCCCACGTCGTAAGCAGCTTCTAGGGCAAGATCTTCATCAAAATTTCTTGCAGCATCGCGATAAAATCGCAATCGTGCGGCATGATGGGTCGACACTTCAAAGGATTAAAGTATGTTTTGCACTTCGTATACATACTCAGCAAGTTACTGAACAAGTACTCCAACTATTTGTTTAGGACCGTGATGGTGGACTGAAAGGCTTGTTGGATCGACTAATCACATTAGCAACCAGAATAAAATCGCCAATATTAAAATTTGCACAATGTACACCTTGGTGGTTGCTTCTTCTACTCCGTGCTTACTGTCGTTTCATTTCCGCAGTGGCAGAGCACTCGTTGTGCATTTTAGCTAAAGCATTCCTTTTAAGTTAGGCTTGTTGATTAGTATGCACCCATGATTTAGTGACGTGTTTATTATTTCTTGGACGCATTGTCATTGTAAGTGGGGTCGTGTCTGGAAGCTGTGTAAATGCTGTTATTGGCGGCATTTCCATTCAATCTTTCCACTGGCATTCCATTCAAAGTTGACTGTACCATGGGGGTATTTTTGATCCACTCGCAGCTTATTTTCGCTAATCAAAGACTTGATACGCCGAAGAATGACTCTGTTTACAACCTCTGCTGTCCCAATTGCCCAATGATAATATGCGGTTGTAGAATGGTGCTGCGACCCCAGGAACAATTTCGTTTCTCAGTGACCTGGTTCTTAAAATGGCTACCTCGGTTTGAGACCCATGTCTTCAAGATACCGAATCACTTGAACCATTCTAAAAGAGCTTTTTTGACATTATCAGCACTGGCTGTCGAGTAGACAATCAACTCAACATACCCACTCATTTCGTCTTTTAGTATCAGAATGTAGCGGTACTTGTCTTCACTTGCAAGCATTGCCAAGTAATCTAAATGGATTAGTCCATTCCATCTTGTTGCATGTAAGCTCTCTCCAAACGGTCGCGGTTACATGGAACTACCATCCTGCAGATGGTGCGGGCATTCACGACAGAAGCTCCTGACGTCGAGATCTAAACTTAACAACTTAAATAAGGCTATAGATGATTGCACTGTTCTTCTTGTTCCCCAATGTCCTGACACCCCTGCCTGATATATAATGCAAATTCTCTGATGAAGCCCTGTGAATCCACCTGGTATCCATATACGCCCATTCTTGGTAACATAGGCTTGATAATCATCATTCCGGATAGGCCTATTCTTCGTAGCTTTTTCAGTTCAGTTTTCATATTGAACTTCTAGGACTTTGTTCATCATCAGCCATTCAAATTCTTTTTCTTCAAGTGGAGAACGGTCATACACGATCACTAGGAAGCCCATCCTCGCGGGTAAGTTTTCGACCGGTGCTGCTCCCCAGCGGGAAAGCATATTACCCCACACTTTATCCGCGCCCGGAATAAACTCAATCTTGTATTGAAACCTGGTAAGATTCATTGCCCAATGTTGAAGCTTGCCAACTTGGTTCCTCACTAATTGGTTTTTGGATTCCATAGATCAAAAATATATACCAGATCGATGGTCAGTAAGCAGACGAAAGCCGTTTTGACGAAGAAGCATATACTCCAACCTCTTGCATGCTTCAGCCACTGCGGAAGAGTCTTTTTCCACAATCGGCCATCGAGCAGAAGATCCGACAAATTTACCACTTAGGAATGCCAGTGGTTCGTGTCGTTGTTCCGTTAAAACCTTTCCGACATAGAATTTTAGTTGAAACCGCAACCCAGAGGTTCATGCTAGCGTCCGTGAACAAACAAACTTCTTTTTCTTGACTTGGATGTGCCAATGGCACCATTTCAGGAGTGTTTTGCAAATATTCTCCATATATTCGATGTGATCATCATTTCATCCAGCAGAGTCTAACACCAACTTTGCTAGTTTGGTTATTCCTGCTTTTTGCAATCATCATTCCTTCTTCTAGAACATTATACAATGGTGCTGTAAGTTCGGAGTAGTTCGGGATGTTACCGCTCATCAAGATGACGGAACAAAGCATCTTCTGCAATTGGCCTTTGGTCGTCGGAAAATTCATATCCACCAAACCAGCTTATCTCTCGGGGCAATGAGAAACTCTATTTCCTGATATTATTTTTACACACCACTTAGGTTTCCTCTCAAAGAACTTGTACTTCTTCAGATTCATTTTTAGGCCGAATGTGGCACAATTCTTCAGCACTTCCTTGAGGATGTCCAGCAAATCAAATTCCGTCTTTGCGTGTCTCAGGATGTCATTCAGCCATGTCAGGGCTTTCTGGTAGAGAAGAAGCCCAAATTTTGTTCGATGACCCCTTGGCAATACGCTACTGCATACGTTGTGCCCATCAGAACGATTGGGTGTCCACAAGCCTCTGTGCGCCATAATGGTATACGGCTCCTGCGATTCAGGGTGGAGCGGAAGCTTACAATAACCATGGGACCAGTCGATCAAAAAAACTTACTTCATCTCCTCTACGCATACGATTGCTAATCTAAAATGAGGCATTGGCCAAGGCATCACTTCAGTCGTGGCATTGACGGTACGATTATCGACCTTCGTTTTATACTGTCTGGGCTCTTTCTTTGGGACAATTCTGGGGGGGGGGGCTGATTCGAAAAATTTCGAAGACTAGTCCTGGCATTGGCTATCTCTTTCATATGCGTCTCTAGAAACCGCTGATTAAGAGGCGCGTACCCCCTTAATCACCACCTTGCTGTTGTTGCATACTCACGAAGCCTTACACTCAATGGGTCCATTTTTACTGGCGGTTCTTGGCCGAACTCAAAACAAAAAACATCTTCATATTATTCTAATATGTCGGTGACACGATGGCTTTCTGACTCTCCAAGACCATTATCCTTGGCGTCCTTGATGTTTTGCTTTATTTCCAATCTCACTGTTTCATTCGAACTCTGTTGCATCTCCGGAAACACCGCTCGGAAGTCGCGCTGATCATCCTCATCGCCCTCCATATTACCAAACAACGTCTTTGCGAAGACTTGTTGGAGAGCAGATCGAAATCAGTCAGTAGGAAAACACCAGAGTGCAATTGCTGCAGCAGTTAATCGAAGTAAGGACGTCGGTTGTCGTTTCATGTGACCCGGACGAGCTCAATAGGCAAAAGCATTGTGGGAGAAAGTCAAAAGCGAGACTGACAGCTGTTTGTCGACTATTCCGTGAGGCAGGAAGCGGTGATAAGAGCGCACAACAACTTTGGGAGGATCTTGAGCTGGCAGTTGGTCTTAGCAGCGTTCAACAGCTACTAAGAAACTCGCCGTATATTCATCTACGAGAAAGCGAGTCTCGTCGCCGTAACTGAAGAGGCCCCATATGAAAGAGTGAGTCAAGTGAGCATGCTCTATGCTCGAAGTGACCACGGAGTGAAGAAGCATTGTCTCTTCGGACGAAAAGACATGGAATCGGGATGGACCAGATGGGTGCCAGTTCTACTGGCAAGATCTCCGCAAACCTCCAAAAACAACCTTGGAGTGCCAGTTCGGCGGAGACCCGGTGATGATTTAAGATGGCTTTTGAGCAGCCTGAAAGATGCCGCTTGTGTTCAACGGACGCCAAGAAAGTTTCAAGTACACATGGACGCTCTCGACTGCGCTACTGGCGGCGGCGGAGGGCACTGCTGGAGAAAAGTGGTAGTTACAACAAGACAATAGAAGCATCCATACGTCGTCGACTATCCACGCTTTCATCGTAGAGAATGGTGTCCGAGTGATCACATGGCCATCGCGCTCGCCTGCCCTAAACGCTATTAAAAACGTGTGGGGACACGTGGTGAAGCAGGTGTACGACAACGGACGTCGCTACAGCAACAAAGAAGAGCTCAATGAAGCAATTTAGCGCGCATGGGATGATTTGCCTTCTGTCTCTCTCGAACGACTTGATGTTTCGATGTTTGATTGCTGCGTTGCAGTGCTAAACCCCAAAGGGTGTAGTACACCATGCTAATTTCAATATAAAACAGGTGTCCGTATTTCAATTACAGAACCCAATTTCGGCAAATTTTCGTAGCTCTAGCTACACTCACTAGTTCTCAACGTGGTTTTGATTGGCGGAATTGTCCGTTTCAGCTCTTTCAGTGGTAGTAATTTAATGCACTAAATTGCGTTCGTTCGACCTAGGAGCTAAAAAAAACGAGCGTACGTATTTCAATTACGGGCACTGTATTACTTCCAGAAATATTACCGAAATATCCGCTCCCGTATCAAATAAAACTCTCTTGACTATCAAATCTTCGATTTGTACCTCAAACCGCGCCCCTTTCTTCGGAGGGTTTCTTATGATGGATTTTATTCATCTGTGGCTGCTATTTTTTCCTTTTTTCTTTCCACTAAAGGAGAAAGGCTTCTTTACCTTGGGGGTGCATCAAGACAGGCTTGCACACCGTGGTCTGTTGATTCGCACTTCAGACACCTGAATCTTGGCTTGTCGCTGTTTTTCTGCCCTCTTGTATTGGGTCTTTCTGATTCGGCTTATGCGATTCTGGCTTATCCTCGCGGTTTGAGCTTCTTGGATTTCCATATCACCTTTTTGCAATTTGGACCTCCAGAAGCGATTCGGCTTGTATAAGTAAGCCTTTATTTGACAATTCTGTGAAACCTATAAGTTCTAGAATTTCTTACGGGTATAGCACGAATTTAGAGGTTCCCTTTCAAACATTGCGATATCCAGGCTAGAAAAATCCAGGATTTTATGCATGTCCCTGATAAGATTAGTAACCCTTGACTCGGTGTCAGTGTACATTTCGGCTCATCCTCAAACTTTCCATTGCCTTGTCTACTCTGGTGTAGTCTTCAAACTCAACATTCCTAGCTGCTTCAAAGTAGTTTCCCCCTCGTGTTCCGTTACTTGCTCCGCTTCCTTGTTCATTTCGTACCAGCAGGTTTGTTTTCTAATAGCCGCATCTATACAAGCCGCCACCGGCATTTTGAACACTCGTTGACCAGAAAGCACTTAGCGAAAACATACAGGATTTGTCCTCTTTCATGAATTGTCGTCTTCCCTGTGTCCTGTGTCGTACTTCCAGAATATCTGGGTGCACTAGGGAGGGACGGGGCATTGCACAAAGCCCGTTGTCTATTCATTCGATGGTAGAACAGGTTCATCATCGTCTAGATCCATTGAAAGCGGATCTGCTATAGCGGTGGCAGATTGGGCGGACGAGTTAGATGTCCCAGACCATTATCGGCTCGCAGCAATTCACTCTTTGGAAGTTGCAGGCATTCCTTCTGTGATTCCAATGATACTGTCATTCGGTAACAATCCATCCGATGGGTTCATTGAGTCCAGTGATAGGTTGGTATTACTAAAGCGGTAGCCGCTATGGCCACAACCCAAAACTACTGTAGTCCTCTAAGATCACAGATTGGTCATTATTAGTTATTTCAAGTCACGGTTTAGCGTACAAACTGAGGTAAGGGTTAGATGGATAGAGTAATTGAAATATCAGTTTTGCTGAGAAATACTTGTCTTACGTTACACTGCAAGGATTAGATTCGACCTTGGGCATTGAAAGGACATGCGCTAGAAGAACGTCGGTGTCCGGTTTGGCGACAAGCTCCACACGTTGACAACTTCCTCTTTCTTGAAAGTGTTCCCTCCACGTACTCAAATTGAGAAGGGTCTCGTCGTGTCGTGTTAGAGCTACGCGTTCCGCTGAGTCTTCCTTTTGTCCGGGCAACTTCCGGTTCTTTGAGAGCTTTTGGTGTATGCTAGTTAAAATTAAGGAATATATATGATGTAATACAGAGAAAGCATATAATCACAAAAAATACCTGCGATAACTCTTGAGCTTCGATTACAAAAGCCTCTTTCTGTTGTCGAGAAAAGTTGCTGAATTTTTTTCGTACCTTTACAAGCAAGTCTGGTAAAGCACTATCTGGTTGGTCTGCAACGGGAAGTTGTGCTGAACGGATTGGATTGAGGTGCCAGTGAACGTCGAAATCATCTGTTTTGAGTCTCCTTCCTTCTGCGATGATCCGTCGCAGCTGATGCTCGCAAGGGATTCCCCATATAGTGGTTGAAAGTGAACGAGCATGGCTTTGCGTCGATAGTTACGGGACGTGGTGCTTTTTCGAGCTGTCAAAATACAACTTAGTGATTGAAATGAGCATGTGAGAAGTATGAATTTCTCCTGTTCAAAACCCTTCCAAAGAGAATGGTGTGAGATCTTCCGGTGGATGTCCTGAAAGATATCTCCACGTGGTGTCGGCTGCGCAAAAGGCAATATTTTCATTTTTTGCTTTGCCAGTTCCGTGGCAAATTCGATCTGAAAGCTTACAATAGACTGAACAATCCGTGTGCAGGACTCAAAAAGATTTTTCATACTACTTCCAATGAATTCTTTAACAACCTTATAAGCACCTTCTCCTCGTGAAGTGACTCTGTGTCAAAAGTGCCGAATCAAATTCGTCCAGGTCAGAACAAACTTTTCCTTGTGGGGATAAATCCATGTCTTGGCGAGATACTCCACAGCGTTTTCGTAACGTACGCTCCATATGATTTAAAATTCTTTCCAATTCTCTTGGAATCTTTCGATTGTGTTTGAGTAGGCCACCTACAAAACAATGCTGTAGATATTAGCTGAAGTACCCGATCTTGAACAGCAAATAACACATTACAGTTCTCCAGCCATAGAGAACGCTAACCACTCCTCATAGTTTTTTCCAGCAAAGTGAGGCTTGCATTTGGCGACAACATTCTTCTCAATATGCCGAATGCAAAGTAATATGGATGCTGAAGGAAATGTGATCTGTAAAGCGTCCATAAGAGCAAGCTCACGATCAATGACGAATACATTAGGAAGATAGTTATCTTGTAACAATCTTCGGATAAAGTTGATGGCAATGATGTACGCGATGTTTCCTCGTTTTTCATGTATACAAAAGCTGCCGAGAACGTGGAATAGAGCATCGTATTTTCAACAACGTGGAGCAAGGGAAATCGCGTCTTGCTTGACTTGTACATGCAATCAACCAATAGTACATCGCACTTGTTCCGCAAAAGCTCCATATTTTTTCGGATGAGCAAAGAACAGATGTGTGATGTTTCCATCAATGTCTTTCTGAGCCTCCAATTCGAATCCAGATTCTTTGAATGTTGCATACAATGTATCCATGGGAGTCCATTCATAAAGTTTCATAATTGAATGCTTCTGTTTCAAATTCCAGAGCTTTCGCTTCGGAATTTTTAATTGCGGATCTCTTTCTCGTATTATGGTATGAATGTGTCTAGCTTCCAGATCAGGCTGAAATAGTCCAGCAACTTCTTTTTGATGATTCTTTGAAATACGCATGTGGATTGGATGAGCGTTCTTGAAAGTGGAAGGCTCGTGATTATGCTCGTTGCAGGTTACTGTAAAAGACCATGTGCTGTCTATAGTGTTATGAATGAGATTTGGTATTGGGAACGTTAATAATATGGTTCGAAGCTTAACCTTTTTTTTGACGTCCGATTCCTCTGAAAGGACAATCAACAAGAACGCAACCTTTACCCTTTGCATTCTGGATTCTTCTGAAATCCCGTGACGATTTCGATCAACACCTCCACGATCACATTTGTAGTGAACAGCTTGTCGTCCATCTCGTAGCTTTTACGGAGACTTAGTAACAACTGCATAGCCCTTTATATCAGCTTCAATGTTTACATACTTCTCCATGGACCCTTCAGCAAAAAAACGCTCCTTTTCCTGCTGCTCAACGTTCATGCCAGCAACATTCATATTACTGTTAGTACTCTAACTGTTAGGCAAAAGTTTATATTTGATATTACACTCGTTATTATATCAGTGACTCTATGTACAGTAGTTTTGGACTGTGGCCTTAGCGGCTTCCTACTAAAGCTAACTTTGTTCTCTTCCGGCCTCTGGTGACCGTTTCGTGAGTCTCCCCGCAACCGTGCTCTCACTCAAATGGTCACTCGAAAGGTAATTTTCAACCGGAAATATGCTTAGAACAGTCAATTCCTAAAGGCCTTGAATCAAGAGCGATAATATTCTTACTTGGCAGCGGAAGTGCATCAGAGAGCGTAAACCACTAGTCTAGCTAGATGGGGACTAGATGAAGTAGATACGCGTAATGGAATGCCTGGTTACACTGAAAGCGATAAAGGCATGTAAAAATGGCTTCTGGAGAAGATATAACTCGACCTCCTCGACATGTAAGAAGGAACAACCCAAAAAGTCACAAGCGTGTCTTCATGGATGCTTGCTTGGTATATGGACAGAACATAGAAGTTTTAAATCAAGGAAACTGAGCAGCAGTATCCGGGATGCCAGTGGGGGCTTGTATCGAGCAATGAATTGCAATGTGATGATTCAGAAGTCTCCAAGGAACGATGGCTAGAGTACTTTCTAGAGAACAAGAAGTGCGACATGAAAAGTATAGTAGTGTTAAACAATGGATGGAGGAGCTGCATATGAAGACGCATATAGATGGAGAATCTAGGGTGGATACACTGGTCCAAGATTTGGTGACATCCTCAATGATTTGAACATGGTGAATTTTGACCAAGAGGAGCTTGAAGCATGTGTTAAGTATATGATAAACACTTTTTGACCGAGTGTGTTTGAACCCAAGCTGCAGAGGAATGAGATCTACAGATCACATCTACCAGATTCTGTGGGCTGGTTAAAGGAGCATATCATGTACTTTCAAATGTTTGAAGGACCGATATTGCAGGCTGGGATAGTCGAAAAGAGTCTTTTTTAGCGTCAAGGAAGGTGGTATACTGCTGGCGAGGCCGTGCATCAGACATTCCCCAGGAACTATCGAAGAGAGTTGAATCGCAGTCCACAAGAACGAACGTCGACTTTGGGGAGGCTGCTAAGTCCGTAAACAAGGGTAAACCAGATTGTTTGAAGTGCGAATCTACCGACCACGGTCAACCATTCAGATGCCAAGGTGAATGGTGATCGAAGGTTGTTTGTCGACTACATGAATACTTGGACAAAAAGGAACAGCCACAATATCGCATTTATGACTCCAAGGAAGCCTGTCAAGGATGTCCCGCTAGTGCAAGGATTCGTCGGAGATGCAGCAATTTCCGCTTCATCGAATCCACCATAAGTAGCTACGCGATCTCCACGATATCAAGAAGGACGTCTGCCAGCCATCAATCAGTCATACATATTGGATTTACTTTACTAGGTAGTAAACCTTATGTAGAATTGTTTAGGCGAATAACACTCCCGTTCATAATCTTAAATAGAAGGCAGCTCCATTTTTGAGTTAGAGGAGTAGAAGACTTCCCGAGGCCGTTACTCTTGAGCACGTCGTACTGTCAAATGTATATAATTGTTCAGTGACTACGAACTAAGAGACTCTCTAATTCGTTATCTTCTTATTCGTGTAAGAGCTTTCGTAGCTCCACTACACTTGGTAGCACGTGTTAGTCAATCCTGCACCTAAGTCGTCAAGACTGAACCTCTGTGAGGATGGAGCAAACCGCATTTTGTCGAAACCCAACAACGCGGTTAGCTTTCCAAGCGCTGTTGATGGGTGTGGCATATTTCAACCTCTTAGTATCGCAAGGCCCGGACGTGCGCAATGCATGCCTCTAGGCATTTATGCAATTTGAGACAAATACGATTGTGAATGTCCAGAGCATTGTGGCCTCGACTGTGCCGACTCGCTGCGTGCAAGTATTCAATAAGGATCCATGGGCCCACCCACTCGTGTTGAGAGGTGATACCTTTAAAAGAGAGAGAAGGGTATTCTTCTGGATCCGAGTGTTTTTCACTTCTACTAGTCGTGGAGACTTGACACGCTCAGATTTGATAAGAAGTGATGAGTAAGCATCGGAAATAGTGTATAAGAATAGTTGAACGTAGCTTGGGACCCTATAGACGCTATACTGCCAATTCGCTGTGCTGTCGATGATTATGACCACATATAGCGAGCATATGAGTTATTACTAGTCCACATACTGAATGCAATTACCAGGCAACTCGTAGCAGATGGGAAAAGTTTCGTCAGACCTACATCGTGATGACAATAGAATAAAAGATTGACAAAGCATCGCTGAGAGCTCTATGTTGATCGATGCCTCTCGCTGTAATTCTTGTTTGTCGCAACGATTATTGACGGTCGGCTACTTTGTCAGTGTTTACAGCAAAGGTATAGTATCACTGCAAACGATTGAAGCTAAGCTTCTTAGTGTCCGTTACCTGGACTGGTGCTTGGAGTGGAAAGTTGTTATACGCACATGATATGTGTAGTATTCTACTAATGAAAGCCGCATGTGGGCGTTTGCTCCTGTATTCTGCATGCAAGTCTGAAGAATACACAATCTCAAACACAGAGCTGATATACTGAATACGAGAGGGAATCGTAGTGCGGTAAGCACTGTGAGGTTTGCATCAAGGTGGAAGGTATGGTCTCGTACTAAAAGTGATTTAGAACACAATGAGGTGGTGAACATCGAGCCACAAGACAAAGCAGTAACTTCATGATATCGATCAACGTAGAACGTTATCTAGACTTGCCAATTGTGAGCCTATGCTTGAGACTCCATCTGTGTCTTAGCCCCAGTACTATACCTCTCGCTTTAAAAAAAATCCCGTGCGGCATTTCAACCAGATTTCTCAATTCAGGAAAAGATAGTTGCACTAGCATCCTACAATATAATGGCTCGAAGGGAGACCTGGCAATGCGAAACGCATCAGTACGTAGGTACTCCAAGTTGCAAATGATGACTACATGCTGTGCCTTCGAGATCTGATGAGGATGACTGAAGCGCTTCCTTCAAGAAAGATAGAATCTCACTTAGCATTCCTACCGGGACAACCTACGACGCTATGAGGAAGGGTAGAAGTCGAGGGCTACAAAAGTGTTGATGTAATTCTCACCATCGAATCTCTCACTCGTGCAATAGGCTGACAATGTGACGTAAGACTTATAAACTATGAAGGCTGAGTGTGTGGTACTCGAGGTGACAAGGTATTGGTAAGGCTTACGATTCTCGTCATCTTTCACGACTGAACAATTCCCAGACTTCAGAGGACAAAATGATAGAAAATCAAATGGATGCATGATTCAATTATCCTCGCTTCGAGCGTCGTGATTACACGTACTCAGAGCTCTGATATGGTTGCCCTGTATATTAAGCTTGTGGCGCGATGTCGGCCACGTTAGCTAAATCACCTCTCCTCCTTCCATTCGCCGACCTGATCAACCTTGCTTTGCTTTCATGCGAAGACGATAAGTCCGTTGTGTCGCGTACGTCACCTCCAGGAGGTGATCCTGTTCGTATGCCTTGAAGAGGTTCTGCTGCTTTGCGGTTAGAAGAACCCCGAAACCAATTGAGCGCTCCTTTCACCCAACTTTTCGATTTTTGAGAAAGCCTTTTTGAAAAGCTCTTCTTTTTTGGAGGTTTGACTGGGCTAGTACTTGTTCGCGTTTGATCGTCCTTCTTGGTCGTGAACGTGTTATCGTTCTCCTTACTTATGAACGTGTCATCGCCCTTCTTAGATTTGAGCGTCATCATACTTCCTGAATGATCGAGTAAATCGCTCCTACCACGTGTTTGCATGTAGCCGCCCGTATCTTCGTCTACGTGTTCAATCACTGGGTCCAACTGCGATGGTCCAAAACCGTCCCATTTTGCAATAGGTCTCGGTTTTGATGTGGCTACTTGTAATTCACGTGTATCGTGTACGCACGCAACGATTTGGCTTAGCGTTGTCCATTGCGCAAGCAAATGTGTCATTATCATCACAAATGGAAATTTGCACCGACTCTGAAATAACTTTTTCATTCTCATTCTGATTGTGGAAGATGCTGCTAATTTGATAATGGGATGATACCCTTCGACCAAACACGAGACCAACCCTTAACCTCTGGAAATTCTCACCCACAGCTGACAAGTAATCGGAACAAATTGATTGCTTTGCACTCGTTGTACAAAATCCGCTTCGTGCGGATTCATTGGTTATAACACGCATTACGTACCGACGTGAACGAATCGCTTGATACCTACCCAATGATTACGGGTCTATTTATATGGCCACGTCAAAAAGCCTTACAAAATGATGCGTCGTCGTTCGTAGTTCCTAGTCATGGCGACGTGGCAGGTCCAGACTGAAGCGACAAACAACGAGGTGTCAGACCGTACCCCCATCATTCTCAGCAAAAGTTGCACGGTTCTTCAATGATGAGATGTTATATTGAAAATGTCAACCGTACGGAGATCAAATATGAAGTGACACGTCAGCAGTGCACATGGTGAGTTCAGATACGAGACGATCGACAACATACCGAGCGAAAATCGCAGTAATCGAATGTGTATACTGTTGCACAAGATAATTCTACGTAGCGTGTTGATTAAACTCATATGTAGCACAAAAAACCTCACAAAATTGATCAGAAATCAGCACGATAATGTGGGACTGGCGTTTCTTATAGATAGTGCTATGGCGTTATAGCGCTTCCGTCTCCCGCTCCTTTAACATTTGTGATCAATATTCCAGTAGAACGCACACAGCTATAATTGAAGCACAAAGACAAAGAAATGTGACTGAAAGTTTTGATACTATTCCCGCTAAATCTTCACAGCTAGCATTTTGTGTTTCTGACTTAGCAGGTCTTCCCGTCCAGCTAGAGCTGCTGAACAGAGTATTGATTGATTGTGGTGGCTATTTTCAATACGGTCAATTTAATTTGGGCAGTGAGAAAATGGTTTTTTGGATTATACGTCAAATCGTTCTACAGGTACCAGTTACCATCACCAGTGAAAAGTGAATGAGGAATCTGTTTATCGGAACTTGGATCTTCCAGGACGACACTATCAGTGTAATTGTTATCGAGTATTGTAATCTTTGAATCAAAGGATTTACACGATTTGCGTCAACACTAGCAAGAACCTTCATCTAGGTGTGACAATTGACCGATGCAAATAACGGGACATGGAAAGAAGCGTTTGGAATAGGGCAGTCTGGTCAACCTTCCCTCTCCTCGGTTATTCTTTCTATTCAAAACATCCCCCATTATTTCGGTGTCTTCCGACCGAAGAGCTTTGCTTCGGGTTCCTTTCTGCTGTATGCTGTACATCGGATGATTCGGTTAAATTGGCCTGGTCTTTTTTCGTCTTCAAGTACATTTCTCGACGTTGAAATGGTGTGGTACCGTTTCTAAGGTAGTTTTTTTTAAGGCTTTGCCCGTAAGTGCTGTCGTCCTCCGGAAATGAACGCATCAAGCAGCCGCACAACACCTTGCATTGTTTTATCTACTATGCAAATAAGCTCGTGTGCATCAGAACAATCGGAATTTATTGTGATTTGCCACAATCGTTTGAATTGCTGCCAAATTTGCTCTGAAAAGCTAGCTGGCTCTTGATACGAGCAACCACGCTAAACGCCCAACAGGAGATCTTTCCCTACCTCATCTTGTTTCATAGGGACACAGGAGTATCGATACATTCCACTTACCTATAGAACAGCTCTGTGTGATGGCAGAAAAAAGGAATCTGTCAACCGTTTACGTCTTTGCTCTCTAATACTCGCTCCCCACTCAATCATCAACCCATCTTAGAGGTACTTTGATTTTCACCTCTACCGTCCACAGAGCTCTAAATGGCACAAACACCGAGCCATCATAAGTTGAAGGGCTTAATATGCACTGCTACATAGTATCAGTGCTGAACCATCCCAAGGCGTCAGCATAAACTACGGGCCGATTAGCAGCTGTTGTTTGCTGCAACTCTGATCATATGTGCCTGCTGCTCCACTCGTTGGTGTCCTGTGTGCAAGTAAGTGATGCAAGAGGAAGATTGTTTGACCAGTACATAAACAGGTATTGCCTAAACAAAATCAACGAAGAGATCGGTAGTACTACAACGATATCATCTTCCAAGTATACAAAAGTAGCAAATCCATTTGTCTCCGTTGTTCTGCATCGGAAGAGCTTGTCCTTGCCGCATAAGTACAGCGTACGAAAGATACGCGACACTGGAAATGTAGGCTCTTAATCATAAGACATCAAAGTTTTAGTCACTAATCCATCCATCATTCGAATAACACCTTATGAAATTCAGGTACATCATACAACCAATCAAGTAACTAGCATGGATCTCAAACATGTGCTCACCAAACTCATCGAAAAAAATGATCTTTCAACCGAAGAAACACGATACGCAATGGAGTTTATGACGTCAGAAAATTGCAGTGAAAACGCAGCTGCAATTGGAGCGATTCTGGCTCTGTTGTCTTGTAAAGGCGAATCTGCTCAAGAAGTAACAACATTTGCACAATGTCTTCGAGAAAAATGCGTTCAAATTCCATTCAGTGTAACGTGCCTATTTATGTAATTATGTATTCTTTTATTACTCAATCATATGTCGTTATGACAGGATACCGAAATCTTATTGGATATTGTTGGGACTGGTGGCGATGGCGCTCAAACTGTAAATATCTCAACGGCTGCTGCCATTCTTGCGGCGTCATGTGGTGCAAAAGTGGCCAAACACGGGAATCGATCGGTATCGAGTCGTTCTGGATCCGCTGACGTTCTGGAAGAGCTGGGAATCCCAATGCTATCCAACGCGACCGAAATCGTCTCTTGCGTGCAACAAGCGCATATCGCCTTTATCTATGCTCCTCATTTCCATCCATCCATGAGACATATCTCACCTATCCGCAAAAGTATGAAAGTACGGTCCGTATTTAATATCCTGGGTCCTCTAATCAATCCTGCACGGTGCTCTCGAGTTGTGATTGGTGTGTATACACCAAAGCTTTTGGAAATTTTTGGGCGCTGTATTCAAGCGTTGGGTGTGGATCACGGACTTATCGTCCATTGTGCAGGATTAGACGAACTTAACTCATTGGGAGCTCCCGCAGAAATCGTTGAGATTCGCAAAGGAAGGCCGACACAGCGATACCAACTTCGACATGAAGATATAGGCGTTCCCTCAGCACCCTCAATTGAGTGTCTCCGAGGCGGAACAGCTCCCGAGAATGCTCGTATCATGGAAAGAGTTTTATCAGGGAAATTTCAGGATTCAGAGACCATCCTGGCGCATACAATTGCGTACAATGCAGGTGCGGGTCTGTATGTGTACGGTCTTGCCGAAAGCATTCAGCAAGGCTATCAAAAAGCAATGGAAGCTCTTGAGCGAGGTGTGGCGATAGGTACGCTACAAGTGTGGCGAGCGGCAGCTGGACGGGTATAGAGGTAGTGCGCATGATAAGTTCGGTTTTAAGCGAGGGAATGTATCGGATGTGATTCAAATGCATGGTTGACTATTAGCGCGTTGCACACTCGTCTGGTCGCTTTGTACGTTTAGTAGGGATATCTGAACCGCTGAGAACGCATTCGCGTTTGAAGTGAAGGACGCTTCCTTGCAATTTTAATAATGGGATAGTGCACTAAATGGAAGAGAGTGTGGGATCACGTTAGGCGATACGCATTGAGGAAGAAAGAGTGCTTGCTCCATCACGACAGTGACACGTTTAGCTGACTAAGGCTCGATTTGAATAGAAAGTCCGATCGAATATTTCAGCCGGGCGTCTGACCCAAATACGATAACAAAAGTGTTGTTATACACGGTAACTTACCTAAATTTTGAATGGATCAGATGGACTTTCTGTCCCTAATTTACTCCGACAAGCTCTTTGCAATAGCGCGCCCGCGACGCCTTTACACAACCTTTGAACGTTGGAGCGACAATCCACCATACATTCATAACCGGTCGCTTTGACCATAACCCCTTTGCGTAAAATACCCGAATAGGCGTATATTACCTCACCAATGAACGCGTTTCCACCCCTTGCTCGGAGAAATACGCCTCCAAAATTTGTCGGAATCTCTAGAAAATTATAAAGATAGAAAGGTCTGGTCGGATCATACGCACTCCATCCAATTGACTGGCTGTATGACCGTTTTTTACAGGAAATTTATCCACCGCCGAGCCTTATGCTGCTCAGCGACAGAAGGACGTTCGCCATTCAAGCTTGCAGCATCGACTGAAAATTTAATTCGAAATTTCAGTAAAATCATACGCGTTTGCGATTGATTGAAAACGATCCTAACGCGCAGTGATTGGTTTGTATCGAAGGAAAGGAAACGAAACGCCGTTTTGGCTACATACTTTTACACGCTCACTTTTTCGTAATTTTTCAGTAATAGTCTCCAAGACGACCAAAGTACTTGGATTTTGTTTATGACGAGAACGTGCTGGAATGCCGCTTTTGCCATCAATCAGCTCAAAGCATCAAAGCACCACATCGACACCGCGATCGACCACGTCCCTCACACACTCTTCTCACAATCGATCCAGTCATAATGTCGTAGAGCAATCCACAAGTTATGCCAGCAGTGTCACAAACGCTGTATCGCCGGCATATCTATCGGTAAGCACGTACAACAATCCCCAAGTCGCGCAAGAGCAAATTGTCGTCGGTATCAGCGCTTCCGCAGAAGACGAAGTGGAAGACTGGTCCAATGATTTCCGGTTAGACACGTTAACCGATGTGGAGCAACCGCTCGGAGATGCCACACATGAACCGGAACTCGCTGACCGGTTCAGTGGTACGGATACCGATCACGGGTATACACGTCAAGTCGATGTACACACGTTTATGAATCGTCTCTTTCCGCCGGTCGTTATGTTCGGTGCAACCCGAACTTTGCATCGAGAGCACTCGACTCCATCACCTCAAACAATGAATAAAGATGGAAACGAACAGATCAACTTAACAAAAGTACTCTCATTGGACAAAAATAAATCCGAAGATTTTCATGACAAAAGTGGCACAAATATCGACCCGATCGACAAAAAGCCTGAGAGCCTCCAGGACGACGAAGAAGAGAATTGGGACGCTGAAATTGGTCTGGAGACATGCAATGAGGAAGGGTACAATCGGTATGCTGTCGGTAACGATAACCGGTCCGATAATTTCAATATGTTTATCAAAGTCTTCCACGACATGATGGATGGCGAAGATATTGGCGATGAAGACGATGAGAGTGTCTGTGTACGACGCACAAAGTCACCCACATCCTCTGATGGTAAAATGGCTCTGTTCCAGCAGAGAAGGAACGAATCGCAATCGGAGAGCGGCTTGAGTGTACGAAGCCACGAGCAATCCTCACACTCTGGAACAAGGTCTTCGGTGGAGATGACGCTGTCGGATCGATTTCGTCTGGTGGAGATTGCGTGTTCCTCTGCGTATGCTGTCCGTATTGAGCGATTTCCCAAACCATGTTCCAGTTATCATCATATTGAGAAAGAGCTCCAGCTGCCTTGTTACTCGGACGCGAAATTCGAACGATGGCTTCAGCGCATTGTGACGGTGAAATGTAAATTGTTTACGCGGATTCTGGACACTGATTATCGAAAGAAATCGACTCCGACGCTGGAGGGCTATCCTTTGGAGAGAGTTTCTATGGTGCATGTATCTCGTCGCCTGATGCTGAATCGTTATCGTGGAGACAATACGCAAAGCCAAAGTCAAATTCTCGCGTATTTTCGACACATTGCCAAGTGGAAAGAGAGCTCGAGACACCCGTGCGTTCGTGATACTGTATCCCTTGAAGAGTACGATTATATAGCGTGTCTGAACATGGAAATAGTGCAGGAAGCCGCTCGCGTGTTTGTGGGTAGTGAGACTCAGAAATGGATGGACGCTTTCCACTTTGCGCTTGGAATGAGTTATTCATGCTTTCCAGAGTACAAAGCCGTTCTCGCGCTGATCGAAATTCGATACGTTTGTCATCATTTGGTGTCTCTGATCAGCCTCCAAGCGCGATACAAATGGGTCATTTGCGCCGAATGGATGGCTCTTCCTCAGATCCCTTCCGAGCAAACACTCCAAACCAACTCTTTGCAAGAGATCTTGAACCATTATGGAGCTCTATATTCTTTTTGCACCCCTTCCATTCAAGAACAAAGCGAGTCGAAGAGCAATTTGAATGAAATTGGCGTCGAAATTGGCTCATGGAGCGGCTTGACGCTCGACTCCAAATGCATCAAAGCGTTGATTCTGTGCGATATTCAAGATTTGACGGACGGGAAAAGCGCTCTCACCGAAGAAAAGATTGTTGGCTTATCGGAATTGGTCGATCTCGACAGCGAGCGGACCAGCTCGTCGGAGCATTCCGGGCTTACGGCTTTTAGAGACAACAATGAAGAATGGACCACCGAATCGGAACTCTTTGCATTGATCCCTCAAGACACTGAATCCCGTCGTGTGACTCTCCTGGCGCTCTTTGAGCAAATTTCCGCATCGTTTACGCTGATCAAGGCGAAATGTGCAGTCGTTCTGAGCTCACTTTATGCGGCTAACTTGGCGATTGGAAGCTCACGAACGGCTGAATCGCTAGCGTACGAGTCTTTGTGCTTGTTGGAAGTCGCCTCACGCCATCAGTTGATGCATTCTGCGGCCCAGGATGAAGAAAACAGTAGCATTCCAGGCTTGGTGATCACGTATTTCATCAATGGAGGCATTCTGTCAGAGCTGGGAAGGAATGTGATGGAGACATTGGGCGATCTCCTCATCAGTAACCAGAAATATCGCTATGGAATTCGATGCTTGGAAGCCGCATGCTCCATTTACGCATTCCTCCATCGTGGAAATGAGTATGAGAAGCTCACGCGGCATATGTGTACGCTCACTTTGGAAGCAGAAGATGTGAAACGAGCGGTAGCACTTCACGAGAAGGTTGCGAAAATCGCTCAGGTACACGGGAACGTGAATGAGTTTGTGTACCTCTCACAGGTGCTTTCAGGCCTTTGGCTCCTTGAAGGACAATTCGCTCAGGCGGAGACGGTGATCGAGACAGCTTTGCAATTTCTTCGCGAATACTGTGGAATGCTTCCTCCCTACTTTAGCGAGCGTGTGAATGGCGCCAATCCTGCGGCCTCAGAGGCCACATCGAGCTTTTTGAGCTCGAGATCGTCCAGTAACGCGCCCACCAGCCAAATCAATGGAAGCCTATCGTCCCGATCGTTGTACTCTGGCGAATTAGAATCATGGCTCAGTCACGATGTGTCCTTACACTTGATGCTTCGCGACGTCTACCGCTCCAGCGGGCGATTTATGAAAGCTGTCGCGGTCGTGGAACATTTGCTGGGGTACAACATGCGATTACCTCGTGGGAAACGCACCAATTTGCGCATGTTGTTGGCTGAGGATGCGCTTCAGTGTCGATCTTTCGACCAGAGCTTTTGGATATTGCAGGCGTTGGAACAGGAAGCGCTGGGCTTCCATGAAAGAGTGTGTGAAGTGGGTTTGCGGTCTGTTGGCATTGGAACGGAAGCACGATTCGGGTACGATGCGGTCACTTCGTGTCGATATGTTCTCTGTCGAGCCAAACTTCATGTCCGTCGATCTGAATTTCTCGCAGCGTTCGCGTGGTTGACGATCGCTCGTTTCAAAGGCGTCGATCAGGGGCTTCGATTCGCTGCGAAATTGGATTACATGGACGCTAGCATCTTTGTCCATCTGTGTCGAGAGGCCCAAGAGCGCTTGGTGATGTCTGCGGACCCGCAAAATGCACCTTCTACCGCTGGAAATGTCCTGGAAATCATGCGAAGTTTTGCAGGATCCATGTACTCCCTCTCCACCGAGCAGGTTGCCGAGCTGCAAGCGCGATTGGAGAGGATGAGTATGTGCCTTCAGGACATTCCTCACGCGATGAAGCAAGGAATTCAGGCAGCGTGGATGGCGTTGGAGCGATATCAGACCCTGGAGGATCGAGTGTATCAGATCAAGACGCTTCTACTGCTCGTTCAGATCCACACGGATCCCATTCGACTCGGCGTTTTTGCGTGTGGGAGTCAATACGATCAAGACACGCAACGTCGGTACTTGTCACGAACGCTTGGGGATCGCGAGGATGTGCTGGAGGAAGCGAAAGCGAGTCTCCTGGAGGCTCAGAAGCTGTTGGCATCCGCATTGAGCCTTTCCGAACAAGTGGCCGATGTCTTCCTTCACACACAAGCGCTGATCAAAAGCGCCGAGACATGGATGCTGTTGGAGAAAGTCTCGAGTCAGAATCGTAAGAATCGACAACTCAAGGAGGCTGGTGCTTGCTGGGAAGAAGCCGTAAGGCTGGTGAAAGCCGTCTTTTTCCGTCGCGTCTCGTTCTGTGACGCCGACTCTGGCGACTCGAGTTTTCGAATGACTCGAAAGAAGAGCGATTTCAGCGTGAATGGCGTCTGTGAGCTTGCCAGCACGTTCTCCATGGTCCCAGTTCTCAACTTCTCAGAGACATTCCTCCTCTGTCTGGACGATTGGCTCATGTCACTCATTTGGACCGCGTGTGTCTTCCTGAAGACCGATCGATTGCCCATGTACCTGGACAACATGGTAGCCATCCATTTCGATGAGCTCTTAAGCGCTCGGATGGGTCTGGGCAATATCCTCCACCAGCTGCGTGTGTACCGGACGCATCAAGTCTCGATCTGGATTGGGAATGCTTCGAATTCACACAATTGTGCGAGCTCCAGCAGTCATCGCGCGTCGTCATCGTCCATCATTCAACGAAGCTTTATCGAGTCTCCACGATTGGAGGAGCAAGGCTCGCCGTTTGGGAAAGTATCGATGGCGTCTCCGTCTACGACTTCATCCAGCGGAAGCTCATCACGGGCACATACGCATCGAAGCTCTAAAGTAAAGCGATGTAGCCAGCATCGGAAGAATCTTTCCATGTCGTCGATCTCGGAATTACTGGCTTCCAGTGTGATTGCTCCGTCCTCGTTTCATGACGCTTCGTACTCGTACGAGAAAGGACCGATTTCCAGCGCGATGCTTCCGCTTGCATCGCCTCGAACTGGACTCGTTTGCTTTGAGAAGAGAGGCGAAGACGTTGGTGTTCGGGAGGCACATTCGCTGACGAATCTCATGATTTTGGATAAGACTTCAGAGAGCTCGGCACATAGCAGCAGCACCAATCGATCCCGAGTCCGAGCGTCGTTATTGGGAACGCCCAACAGCTCTTTAAATGGCGAGCATGCGGCAGAATCCCTCAAAAGTGGGCCGCGTAACACGCACAAGCTGAGTCGAGGGTCCAGCGTTGGCGGCTTTAACGACTCGGATCCGACACATTCGGCCAAGTTGCGCTGGGTATTCAACGAGTGGCATGCTGCTAAACGCAATTATATCAGTGGAAAGCTCGATGTGACCGCGTTGCGGTACCAGAATCTCCGTACGCTTCGCTTCCTTTTGGATGCATTTGACGCCCAACAAGTTGCGATTCTAAGTCGCTGGAGCCGGAAGAAGGACGGGAATGAAGCGAATGGAGCGGGAAAAGCAGACAAGAGAGCGTTTGGCTCGTTGCAGGGCTTTGATGTTGCTCATTTGAATTCCCACGCGTTGTTCCAATACAAGAATCACGTCCTTGTGATCGGATACGATGCGATTCGAACGTCGTATGATGATTCTCAATTCAAATTCAAAGTGTTTCCGGTTCGTGATGGCGATACGACCGAGTGGAGGACACAGATTCCACGCCCGGAATGGTATCTGACGCATTATGACAACTCGGAAGCTGATGCAGCTGCCATCGGGCAAGGGATTCTACGGACTATGAGACTTCTTGGCATCAAGCGCTTGCTCAAGATCCTGGGCTCTTTGCTGC
This sequence comes from Albugo laibachii, assembly GCA_902706625.1. Taxonomy (NCBI): domain Eukaryota; phylum Oomycota; class Peronosporomycetes; order Albuginales; family Albuginaceae; genus Albugo; species Albugo laibachii. The sequence continues at coordinate 69,178 of CACSLJ010000119.1, forward strand.
TGGAGACTCCATTGGTGGTTGTAGGCTCTTCGTTCCCGCAGGTGAAGGACGTCACACTGAGCTTGATGAAGCTGCTATACCCTTTCCAATGGCCTCATGTGTGTATTCCGTTCCTTCCGGTCTCTTCCTGGCGATTCGCGTACGACTCGATGCACTCGTATCTGATGTCTCACCAGCGCTTACACTTGCGTCCTCGACGATCCAGGCACATGCGATGGGGTTCCTCGTCCAATATCATGAGCTTGTTGCATGGAGGATACAGTTCTTCCTCGACCAGCATCGATCGAGGGAGTCAGTGCACGCCAGCGACGCCTACACCAACACCAACGACCCCGAGGCCCAGTCTCATGGAAGGTAGTGCGAAGGGAACAGAGCCTTTTGTGTTTGGAATACTATCGGAGACCTGGGATGTCTGTATGACGCGTTTTGCAAGCAATATGGATGGAGATAGTGGGTGTTGCAATACGACTCATGGGAGCTCTCATTGCCGTGTGGACGAACGAGCTTTTGCTGGCGCTTTCCACATTGTTGATTTGGATCGTGTGGAGCCCATTTCAGCAAAGCATTCGTGCAATCATGCGATTCCTTTGCCTCGAAAATGGCGAAAACATGTTTTGGAACGATTGACTCGTGCTGTCAAATACACGCGTCGGATTCAGCAGAAAACAGCGAGGATGGAGTTACGAAGATCCCATGGTGTATCCGCGTTGGATTTGCTGCATTTCTCGCGCCAGAGCCATCATGAGCATCATACTCGTTCCGCATCACATTGGGTCAGCAGTAACATCGATTCCCTGGGGAGTAAGATGGCTCTACATCCATGGCAGTTCACTCCAAACAACCGTATCACCAAAAGTATTCGAAATGAGCGAAATACCTTAAAAATCGACTCGGATGAGCGTCGATATTACGGCTTTGAGTGCAACAGCGTCTTACGGAATGGTGTGTTGGAAATGCACGTGAAGCTCTTACAGTGCTGTGACGAGTATCAGAAGAAGAAAAGCCGGCAGAAAAGCAAACGAAGTGCTGCGAAACAGGAGATCAAATCGTGGTTTTCCTCATCGCATGACATGGAAGCTTTTGTGGAGAGATTTTGTCAGACGCAATTGTATCTACAGTTTGAAGAGTGTTCTCGGGAGAATGGATATCTGCCATCAGAGTGGGTCTATGAGAGCCAGCGGACGATTGCGAATCATGCGCAAATGGCGATGCATACAAGCTCGAGAATTCCCCGATGGGGAAGGAAGTGTACGATGAAGCAGCTGCATTCAATGGCGCCGATGAACAGCGCGCAATCTGTGTCGTCGTCGAGGCATTCGTACCGGCACAGTGGGGCACTATCGAATCCGTCATCTGGAAGAGCGCCAAGCACAAGCTCAATGAATTTAGCAACAATTTCGATTTGATTACAGAATGCCGAGGGAGAGGTCTTATTTATTGTATTGATAGAGGTAATGGATAGTGACTCGATAGGTGAGCCTGTACCTTTGTGTACTTTTCTGGCCAAGTCTGAAGATACAAAATGAAGTATTTAATTCGGATTTGATTTGTGATTAGAGGCACACATTTGGTCGATAAGGCGTGGGTTTGGTTAGCTTAGGCTCAGCCTAAGCGGAGGTAGCATCCGCTACGGACATGCACATGCGATTCCATCGAATTAGCTTGACCATATCAGCACTACCCTTGATGATTGTTTGATCGAAAGCATGCGGGTGCGTCAGTGGCAAGCGACTACCTTTATCCCTGCAGGCAGATTTCCATTATATTGGGGCTGAAACTGGTTTACGGATCTAAATATGGTGCAGCGTTGTAGTGTTTGAGCGGACATGTCACAATTGTCATCATCTAGATCCCCAAATCATTCTCTTTGTCACGCTATAGAACGCATACATTTTTTCAGATGTGTCCCTGGTATTTATTGCGTGTTCTTGCAGCTACACTGTTCCTCGTACGGGGAATCCTTGACGGAGATAGGTATACTTCTGAATATATATATGTCAAAAATCCGAGTGTGAACAATTCATGTCACCTTTAATCTCGATACAAGCCTGGAATGAGATAAATCCGATGCAAGACTCCATGATAATACGTTCCGGTTCTCTCCCCCTCGATTTAAAAATTTCAACATAAATAAGTGTGGCTTGTAAATGATCCGATAGAAAACATAGGCGAAGGTTTCCCTCGAGTTAAGACTGGCCAATTTTTCTTATTCTTCATGATAGATACAGCATCGAACATTTTGTGCACATCCATATATTTTCATAAGATATCAGCTCCAATGTATCACTACTTTTGACTTAATGTTCAAGAGTCCATCGTTCGGCCTGTACCAGAGCAAAGAACCCTAAAAGGTTAGTTACATCTGCCATTATGTTGTGTTCATGATAGATATCAACCATTTTGTGCACATCCATATCTATTCATGAAATATAAGCTTCAATGTATCACTAATTTTGACTTAATGTTTATGAGTCCATCATTCGGCCTGTACCAGAACAAAGAACCCTAAAGGATTAATCATCAAAAAGTCCTGCTGGCCCAAATGACTGAGCTAGTGGTAGGCCACAGCCCAGTGGTGGATATGAGAGTTCCGGAAATACAAACAGAAACCCGCGGTCGTCCCCCTGGTTCCCGTAACCTTCCAGAAAGCAGCACAAAGCGAGACTTATCCAAGTTCGAGCATATGGAACAGGTGGAGTCTCTGAAAAACAAAGAAAGTGTGTGTGCTGCGGTCAAGTAGGGCACAATAAACGAACTTGCCTGTTGTCTCATATGAATTAATATTTTTTTGGACAACTTGTATATATTTTTAACATTACAGTTATCAACAAAGTGGATGTGGAGAAAGGGTGTGGAGAAAGGGTGTGAGTTTAAGGAAAAGAATTGTGAATGTAGTCATTCCCAAAATATGCCACAAAATTGAAAAATAAAAAAGAGTACTCGGCATATTTACTATACGTACGCTATACACATTATTGGAAGATGAATATGCGTGGTCTTCATAACATTTGCTCTGTGGTTTGGGATGCAGGGTCTACAATTTAGTTAAGATGCGGTTATACATCACCAATCACGAATTCACTCAATGCAACACCATATGGAAAGTGACAACGAGCAACAGCAAACTAGCAGCTTTTTCGAGGGAAGGTATTACGCTAGGTAAAGCGATACTATCCAACCAGTAGTTGTATTCAATCGCATGTGCAACCGTCCGTTTCGTGTGGTGTCGAGTGATAAATGGCGTTACAAAGTCGTTTACATACAACCCGGCTGGTTCTTCGTTGTGCAGTTCGCATTTTCACAAACATTCGGCCTTCCAACAAAATTATCTTTGCACTCCTGCCAAGTATCTGAATCTTCCAAGGCGTCTCGTAGACACAAAACTGCGAAAAAAATTGCTTCAAACCCTGCAGTCAGAGATATGGCCAATTTCTTTTGCAGGAAAGTAACCCTCATTATGATCCAAACGAAGGGATTCTCGCCACTTATATGAACTGTGTTCACGCTCTCAAAAGGCTGAAGCTC